>OY292499.1:11015286-11247786 GCA_958496325.1 Nomophila noctuella | reverse complement strand
TGCATAGGAAAGAAAAAGATTGCGTGCTAGAACAGAGCTTTAACACAGAAAAAAATATATTGATAACAAGTTTTCCCTGGTTAAGACCTGTAGGAAAAGAGCGTAAACGCACTAAATGTATTGTTTAGCATCAAATATATAGTCGTGTAAACTTCTTTAAATATTTAACCCTTACCAGTTTCATTGAGCGACAAGGAGTCAGCGTCTCCAAGCGAGGTGGGGGTTGGCGGGGGGTCCCGCAAGTGGCTGGCGATGCTCATCACCGGCGGCCGGTGCGTGGGGGTGGTCTGCCGGGACCCGCTCGAGTCCGTCGATAGACCTCCAACACTCTTTGAATCGTCGTCTGCAATCAAAGGATGTTATATTTGGTTGACTTGTTCTTGGTTTTTTAATTGGTGTTAATTATTCTAACCGTGATAGCTAATTTCATTAATGATTATCATAAGCTAGATTTTTTTTTGAAAATTCTGTAATTCGAAGCGAACTTCAATCGAATAGCAATCAAAAAAACATGATGACATGATTTCAATGATTTCAACGCAACGGCTGACATTTTTATAGTCAGTAGTGGCAAATAATGAGCCCGCTTTGCAAACGGTCGAGCTTCTTTTTTATCCTTGGGGTATATACCGGCATCCATAATAGTTCTTCGATAAGCCCGCTTTGCACATGGTCGAGCTTCATCTATAAAAATGTTCGCTGCAAGTTAACCGCCCGTTGATCGACCACTGATAGTGACACTAAGTAAAAACTCACCACTAGCATCATCAGTGCCCAACTTGGAAAAGTACCCGACGAGGAAGGCGAGCGTGTCCTGGTCGAGGTTGAACCGGAGCGGCAACAGCGACACTTTCAGGCAACACTCCTGTGCGCACAACGCCGGGTCCGGCCGTAGGTGCACAGCTTTCACTATCAACTGGGGGAACGAGAGGTTTGTGATCGTAAGCTTGTTGCAGTCTACTACTAGATGTAGGCCACACTCAAATGAAGGTTATGCACTAAGCCTGGCGGGTAGGCTGGAGACCGCAGTATGGTGAACGATAAAACACAGGCAGCTGGCTATCCGCCCAAAATGTCAGCAACATTCAATGAATTTGACGCTTGACAGATTCTGAATTACATTCTGCTAAATGGCGTTCATGATGGTTCAACTGTTTTTTTGTTTGGTCTGTATTATAGGAGAAAAAGTAAATGTAATGTAATATAATGCAGTCAAATAAAAACATAATGATGTCATACAGCCGTTTAGGGAAAATATAAGTCACAACGACACGTTCAGCCATAAGTATTCTAAAAGTACAACAAAATAAATATCACGTTTGACCCTGGTTAGTCATTGTCTATACTTATATCAAAAGAAATATATGTTGTTTGTTTGTTTAAACGCGCTAAGATCAGGAACTACTGATGCGATTTGAATTTTTTTTGTGTTGGATTGTCCATTTGACGAGGAAAGCTTTAGGCTATAGTATATACCTATGTGTGCGGAAACCGAAAACCACGCGGACGGAGTCGCGGGCGGGCGTTAGTTATGAAATGAAGGGAACGCGAAAGTCTTTAAGTCCCATCGTGCTCACCATATGCGCGTTCTTCCTCTCCGGCTCGTCCTTCAGCTTGTACTGGCTGAGCAGCTTGTTGATATCGCTGCAGACGAGCCGGTCGAGCACTTCGATCCTGCTTATCGCAAGCGTTTGTCGTGACGCGTGCATCCCGCCAGCCGGGTACACCTCGTGTTGGAACTTCACCTGAGGACAAAGTGTCAATTATTTAAATTAGTTAAAAGTGTCAAATTTCAGTGAGCTCCAAACAGAGGTCCAGACTTCTCATGGCGTCGCTAAACGTTAGTCTCGCAGTCTGGAAGTAGTCGAGCCCGTTGTTCGGCCACGCTGCTGCATTGGAGCAGCACCTTATTGAGGCAGACTTTGATACATCCTAGTTCCACGGCGCGCTCAGCCCGCGGTTTCCACACTGTACACACTCGTTGGACCGCTGTTATGTCACTTACGGGACTTAATAGACAGTTTTGAATTGCGACTGTTTACACGTTGTTCTCTTACCTTAGCCAAACACTGCTTGACGCACGTGTGGTGGTCCCTGGCCGCCCGCTGGTCTCTCCTCTCGCGCGCAGGTCTCTCCGCGGCGGCTGGCGCGTGTGGGCGCGGGCTCGCTCGCTACCCGCCCACACTCAGTCCTTATGTCATGGGCATAAGCGCTAATATTGAACTGCAAGTACACTAACCTTAGTCAAACACAGCTTGACGCACGTGTGATGGTCCCTGGCCGGGCCTCCTCTCGCGCGCAGGTCTCTCCGCGGCGGCTGGCGCGTGTGGGCGTGGGCTCGCTCGCTGCCCGCCGCTACTCAGTCTTTACGTCATGGGCATAAGCACTAATATTGAACTGCAAGTACACATACCTTAGTTAAACACAGCTTGACGCACGTGTGATGGTCCCTGGCCGGGCCTCCCCTCGCCCGCAAGTCCCTCCGCGGCGGCTGGCGCGTGTGGGCGCGGGCGCGCTCGCTGCCGGTCGCCCAGCTCACGCCGCCGCTCAGACCGCGGGTCTCGTACGGCTCGTACTCTTTGTTACGTCTGTTGAGGTGTTAAGATGTTAGCGAGGGGCCAAACTTAATTTGGCAAAGCATGAATTTTCATTTAGATAATTTTGTTTCTTATGGTATGGGGGTAAGGCACAAAATATGTTGTCTAATTTATTAAAAGAGCCTATAAAGGGTTATTAAATTACTGCCAATGAATAACCCCATATTTATATTGCATCATGACTATTAACTTAAATGATCCCAACTAATATTATAAATGCGAAAGTAACTCTGTCTGTCTGTCTGTTACGCTTTCCCTCTTAAACCTCGCAACCGATTTTGATGAAATTTGGTACAGACAATCTTTAGACCCTGAGACAGAACATAGGCTACTTTTTATTTCGAAAAAAGAAATCCACGCGGACGGAGTCGCGGGCGGCCGCTAGTAAATAATATATTTTCAGACTAAAGCATTCAAAGGCGCGTGCTTGTCGTGGTTTGAAATAAGGACCTTGCGCATGTGTATCAAACAAATGTCAGATTGCTGTCCCACCGAACTATGAGCGTGAGGGAATAGGGAGTGCACTCGTGCTTGCGCACTCACTTGTGCACTATAATATATCCTGCGCACCTAGCTGATCGTAAGATCGCCGCCATGGTCGAAAAACGGCCGTAAGGGAATTTATCAAGCAAATTAATACAATCTGATTGTACTCACTTGACAGTGGTGGGTGAGCCCTGCTTCCTCGGGTCGTCGATAGTGACGGTCTTCTTGGGCGGTAACGGGTCGTTTGGTGTTCGGAAGTCGTTCCCGCCGAACATGTTCCACGTCACGCTCATCTCGCATAGGCTGTACCTGGAATGAGTAGAGTTGGAATTGTGAAAGATATATTTTACGAACATATTTTGTAGGGTTCCGTAGTCTCCTAGGAATTAGGAGCTCGAGCTTCAGCCCGACGCGGACCCGATACGAAGAAGGAGAGGAGGCCAGAGGCTCTCTGACTGAGTGGGTTGTCTGACGTCACTTTCCAGGAGTCCCACATAACCCTTTGTCACCCATACTGGCAAAGGGTATGCGTAAAATAATTTCCAAAAGTAAAAAGAAAGGATCGCTGTTTTGTCACGTTTAGTCACTGTCAATGCCTCACCTCATAACCGGCGGTGGGAAGCTCTTAGGCGCCTTGAGAACGTCGGTCCTGGCGGCGGGCACGGTGAAGTGGTTCTCGGTCATGTACACGGGGCCCGGCCCGAGCCACGTCACCGCCGGCTCGTCCAGGTCGTTGTCTTGCGCGCACGGCTGCGTCTCCACTATGCAGTACTCGTCGTCTGTGTTGTTACCTTTGCCACCGGATTTAACCATATGAACCCCCCCCCTGGATCCTCCTTTGGCTGGTATGTGGTAGAAACCTTCTACCAGAGAGGTCACCAGGAGCGGAGGCGTTACGCCAATGTCCAACAGCTCTAAAGATGGCGAGGGAGGTACATTGGGCTTCATCATCTATATCTATAAAACTCAAAGGTGACTGACTGATTGCTGACTGACTGACTGATTACATAGTGATCTATCAACGCACAGCCCAAACCACTGGACGGATCGGGTTCAAATTTGGTATGCAGGTAGATGTAATGACGTAGGCATCCGCTAAGAAAGGATTTTGATTAATTCAACCCCCAAGGGGGTAAAATAGGGGATGATTGGTAGTATGAAACTTTGTCAATTTTAAACCTATCGGGCTGATATTTTGCATACATAAAGCTACTATGACGTAGGCATCGCTTAATTAATGAGATTGATAATTTCTAACCCCCAAGGGGGTAAAATAGGGGATGAACGGTAGTATGAAACTTTGTCAATTTTAAACCTATCGGGCTGATATTTTGCATACATAAAGCTATTATGACGTAGGCATCGCTTAATTAATGAGATTGATAAATTCTAACCCACAAGGGGTTAAAATGGGGATGAACGGTAGTATGAAGCTTTGTCAATTTTAAACCTATCGGGCTGATATTTTGCATACATAAAGCTACTAAGACGTAGGCATCGCTTAATTAATGAGATTGATAAATTCTAACCCCCAAGGGGGTAAAATAGGGGATGAACGGTAGTATGAAACTGTCATTTTTTTAACCGATCGGTTTGAGACTTTGCATTCATAAAGCTACTTTGACTTAGGCATCGCCTAATTAATGAGATTAATAAATTCCAACCCCCAAGGGGGTAAAATAGGGGATGAACTTTAGTATGAAACTTTGTCATTTTTAACCGATCGGGCTGAGACTTTGCATTCATAAAGATAATATGACGTAGGCATCCCCTTTCAAAGATTATTTCAAAAATCCACCCCTAACGGGAAAAAAAGTTGATATAGAAACCAAAATCCACGCGGACGAAGTCGCGGGCGCCCGCTAGTAATATATAAAACTCAAAGGTGACTGACTGACATAGTGATCTATCAACGCACAGCCCAAACCACTGAACAGATCGGGCTGAAATTTGGTATGCAGGTAGATGTTATGACGTAGGCGTCCGCTAAGAACGGATTTTGATTAATTCAACCCCTAAGGGGGTAAAATAGGGGATGAACGGTAGTATGAAACTTTGTCGATTTTGAACCTATCAGGCTGAGATTTTGCATACATAAAGCTACTATGACGTAGGCATCGCCGAATTAATGAGATTGATAAATTCCAACCCCCAACGGGGTAAAATAGGGGATGAACGGTAGTATGAAACTTTGTCAATTTTAAACCGATCGGGCTGAGACTTTGCATTCATGAAGATAATATGACGTAGGCATCCCCTTTTTAAGATAATTTGAAAATTCCACCACTAACGGGAAAAATAGGTGATAAAGAAACCGAAATCCACGCGGACGAAGTCGCGGGCGCCCGCTAGTCCGCAATATACTCCCTTGCGCTAGGAGAGTGTCACTCGCGGAATTTCTCCTCCTCCGTGAAAGCCTGAATCGTGTGCGAAGCACCCATACCGCACTCTGTATGAGCGACAGCGGACCGTTTAAAAAGGCTCGATTTAGACTAGTCATCACTGTCAATGTCTTACCTCATGACCGGCGGCGGGAAGCTCTTAGGCGCCTTGAGCACGTCGGTCCTGGCGGCGGGCACGGTGAAGTGGTTCTCCGTCATGTACACGGGGCCCGGCCCGAGCCACGTCACCGCCGGCTCGTCCAGGTCGTTGTCTTGCGCGCACGGCTGCGTCTCCACTATGCAGTACTCGTCGTCCGTGTTGTTGATTGACCCCAAGAACCCCCCACTGGATCCTACTTTGGCTGGTATGTGGAAGAAACCTTCTACCAGAGAGGTCGCCAGGAGCGGAGGCGTTAAGCCAATGTCCAACAGCTCTAAAGAGGGCGTGGGAGGTAGATTGAGCTTCATCACCCGCAACATACTCCCTTGCGCTAGGAGAGTGTCACTCGCAGACATTCTCCTCCCCCGTGAGAGCCTGAATCGTGTGCGAAGCACTCTGTATGAGCGACAGCGGACCGTTGCGTTTAGTGAGTAATCTGACGTCACATTCCAAAAGTTCTACATAATCCTGGATCGCCCGTACTGGCAAAGGCAATGCGTAGAAGCATTTCCGAACGTTACAAAATGCTCGATTAAGCTAGTCATATTTGGTCACTGTCAAAGCCTCACCTCATGACCGGCGGCGGGAAGCTCTTAGGCGCCTTGAGCACGTCGGTCCTGGCGGCGGGCACGGTGAAGTGGTTCTCCGTCATGTACACGGGGCCCGGCCCGAGCCACGTCACCGCCGGCTCGTCCAGGTCGTTGTCTTGCGCGCACGGCTGCGTCTCCACTATGCAGTACTCGTCGTCTGTGTTGTTGCCTTCGCCGCCGGATTTGTTCTGTTGATAAGTTTCATGTTTAGACGTAGACGGTATCCATCATTATCGGTAGGGCTGGGTTGGTGATCGGGTGAATCTCCAAAAAATATGTACTCTAAACAAAATTCGTGGATACGAAAAAACGTACCTTTATCGCAAATAAATATTAAATGTTCCTAGTCAGGTTTAGATTATAAGATTCTCATTCGAGCTTATTGAAAATAATAATTAATGTTTCATGAAATGTTCATCATAGTTTTTTTTACAGACTGCTGTTGTGAAATGTAACAAAAATATAAAAAAAAACATTTTTGGAGATTCACCCGATCTCAGTATGTCATACAGAGGAATGCTGCTGCTCATCCTACCGCAGTCCTTGAGTCCCTTAATCCCTTCTTACGGTGTTTACGGGATAAAAAGGAATAGCCCTATTCTAAGCCAGCACTACACGGCCGATAAGTGATTAGCTACATATTGACTTCAATAAATGGAAATTGATACGCTCATTGATTTAAATACGAGGGTGGGTCAAAAAGTTCGCGGAATGGGTGGTGTAGCGGGGGAAAAGGTAACTTTTTTTTACTGGCCCTTGTTGTCACACTCATTAAAGGTATAAATATGAAATTTTATAAAAAACAGGTCGTTATTTAATGAGATACACGTCAATCAACAAGTCAATCCGGAAGAAAATTTAAAACATGGAGAAAATTTAATTTCGCGCAGTCATAAAGTTCCTTACCAAGCAAGGAAAACCTTCTCAGCCCATTTGGAGAGAGATGTTTTCTGTTTATAGGACTCTTGCCTTGGTAAAACCATGATTTACAAGTGGCACAACCCCTTCATGCAAGGGAGGGATTCAATTGAAGATGATCCCAGGCCAGAACGCCCTGGCGAGTCGACCACGGCGGAAAACGTCTAAAAACTTGAAAAAAATATATTGGATGATGCCCGTTTGAAGAAAAAGCAGCATGCAGCAATGATTGGAGTATCAGCTAAAACCATTTTGAACATTCTACACGATCACCTTGGCATGTCATTGGTGTGCGCAAGATGGGTGCCGAGAATGCTCACGCCACACAAAAGCAGCGGCGAGTTGAGTGATGTCGCGAGTTTTTGGCTCGCTGTGGTGAAAACAAGGACGAAGTTTTAGACCGGATTGTGACTGGAGATGAAACTTGGGTTCATCCTTATGAGCCTGAGTCCAAACACGACTCGATGCAGTGGCATAAAAAGGGCACACCACCCCCCAAGAAGTTCAAAGTGTCTTCTTCGGCTGGAAAACACATGGCCACTGTTTTCTGGGATACAGAGGGAATCCTTCTTATTGACTACAAGGAAAAGGGTGTCAACATAACTGGAGAGTACTACGCTATACTGCTGGAACGTCTGCAAGATGCTGTGAGGGAGAAAAGGTGGGGAAAATTGTCCAAAGGGGTGCTCCTTTTGCACGACAATGCACCCGTACACGAGGCACAAGTTGCGGTGGCTGCTGTACAAAGAGTGGGCTTTGGAATCTTGGAACATCCTCCCTATAGCCCAGGTTTAGCCCCAAGCGATTATTATTTGTTTCCAAAAATGAAAAAAGAACTTCGAGGGAAGAAATTTTCCAGCTATAAAGAGGTGAAAAGCGCAATTTTGGCCTATTTTGACGACAAAGACAAATCATTTTTTTTTCGAGGGTATTAATAAATTAATCCACCGAACTAATTAATGTATTAGAGTTAAGGAGGAATATATTGAAAAGGAAAAATAATTTCAAATTTAATTTCTTACTATTTCCCCTCCATTCCGCGAACTTTTTGACCCACCCTCGTACATATCCGTAATTACTACCATACGCGTATTCATGTCGTAATTAAAAGCTTTCAAATTTTACCTTCTTCCGCTTCGGCTTCCTCGGCGTAGCTTTCGGCGTGGAAGTAGGATCACCCAGCTCCCTCGCGACCTGCGCGTTAGTCGGCTTCGCCTCGACCGCTTCCTCCACAGCTCCGCTCTGGAAGTCCTCGTACTCCATCGATTTTGGCTCGGGTTCTATTTCACTAGGCTCGGAGGGTAAGCGTTGCTTCATGTTAGACTCGTCGGGGAAGAAGAATATTTCAACGCCTTCTTTTTCTGTCGAACTGTTTAGGTCGTCTTCTTCAACTGGAATTAAATGACGTTATGAGAACTCAAACTTAAAACACTTTTTATTCATTTAGGCTTCGGAATTAACCTTGCGAATCTATACACTAATATAAAAAATATAATAAATCTGAAGATTTTGTTTGTTTGAACGCGCTAATCTCAGGAACTATTGGTTGGAATTGAAAAAGTCTTTTAGTGTTGGATAGTCCATGTGACGAGGAAGGCTTTCGGCTATAGTATAACAGTAATCGCTAGTCGTCAATAAAACAAAAATACCACCGAATTAGAAAAGTCGTCTCTGTCCAGAAAACCCGACAAATTATTAAAAATGTTACTTAAAAAGTGGACAAGAACTTACGTGTAGTGTTGGGGCTTTCTTTCATTGCTTCGGCCATGAGGTCGTTCACTTGTTGTATTTCACTCGGTGATAGTTCTCTTATTTCTTCTATCGGTCGGTCTTCTAAGCCTAAAATGAAAACATACTATGTAAGACCCCGTTGTTGGATGATAAAAGCTAACGTACGTTTGTCACGTTTCCCTTCCTCCAAAAACATTCATTTCATCTATCGGTTATTAACGCAGAGCAAGGCATTTTTTGAGGAAATGAGTAGTTTCACAAAAAAAATCCGCTTGATGGCAGTAGGTAGGCGTAGGGTCTAACTGGTATGACTGGTGAATATTGACATCACATTGACAAGTACGACTTCAAGCCCGTATTGCCATCTAGCGGATTTTTCAATCGCAAACACTCTCATTGACCTATTATAACCTAGCGGTGCCGCTTGCCACCGTAGCACGTCTGTGGAAATGTGTTCCATCTCCCTCATTCACACTGCTCTCTCACTCACCCACTAGCGGCTCCAGCGGCTGGTCTGTGGACTGTCTGTGGAAATATAACTATCTCCCTCATACATGTTGCTCTCACTCACCCACTAGCGGCTCCAGCGGCTGGTCGGAGCAGATGCTGGTGTGTCTCGAGGAGCGGTCGAAGGGCGGCTGCGAGTCTCCATCTGACGCCACGTACGTGAGCACGCGACACAGCGCCGAGGCGGAGTCCCAGCACGTGTACAAGTTGACCATGTTCATTGACCCATTATAACCTAGCGGTGCCGCTTGCCACTGTAGCACGTCTGTGGAAATACATCTATCTCCCTCATACATGCTCTCTCACTCACCCACTAACGGCTCCAGCGGCTGGTCGGAGCAGATGCTGGTGTGTCTCGAGGAGCGGTCGAAGGGCGGCTGCGAGTCGCCGTCCGACGCCACGTACGTGAGCACGCGACACAGCGCCGACGCGGAGTCCCACACGTGTACATTGACCATGTTCATTGACCTATTATAACCTAGCGGTGCCGCTTGCCACTGTAGCACGTCTGTGGAAATACATCTATTTCCCTCATACATGTTGCTGTGTCACTCACCCACTAGCGGCTCCAGCGGCTGGTCGGAGCAGATGCTGGTGTGTCTCGAGGAGCGGTCGAAGGGCGGCTGCGAGTCGCCGTCCGACGCCACGTACGTGAGCACGCGACACAGCGCCGAGGCGGAGTCCCAGCACGTGTACAAGTTGACCATGTTGTTGGAAGCGCTTAGGTCCACTTGGGGCTGGTCGTTGGACTACAACAAAGAATTGGGTGGTTGACTGCATACGAAATAAAGTATGAAAAATGAATCACAATTTTTTATTCCACAGTTATGTACTATTGAGCTTTTAAAAAAATATTACAGCTTATTTAAACTAAAAGAGTATGCAGAAATGTGACATCACATTACACTATTTCATACAGTTTTTCCTACAACAAATCGTTTTTGACAAATAACAAACTCGACTGCAGGGAAGTATCCCATAGATGCATAACGCAGTTTCGACATGCCACCTGACAGGGGCCCCTTAACGTCCATGCGGCTCGATGCGCCCGTTTACTGCAAGGCAGAGGCCTCTCAGTGGTGCATTATACACAACACTTGCGATGCTTTAATAACACGAAAGTAAAACATATTATTCTTGGTATAAAATATCCTAAACTCACCGCATTAGTCTTATCGTCCATCCTCAACGACAGCTCGAATAGTCCCAAATCGATGACGCAAATATAGTCCTTATTGACATCTGGGTGTTTGTCATCGTCCAGCGGTACGGATGCACCAGGTTTCCCCGGTTGTACGTGGTGAAGGAATAGAGTGCATTCTTGAGCGAGGAACCGAAGGCAGGAAGTGTTGGTTTCTGCTATCAGGTTGCTGGAGACGCTGAAGTTGCCGAGTGTTAGCAGCGTCCGGATCGGGAGGTAGAGCGGCCTGTGGAAGGAAAGATTTTTATTTTTTAATTGAGTGTTTTTGTGGGAAAGCCAAGATGTTTTTATTTAACGATTATGCCGTCAAAAGAGATATTGAGAATTGACTTTAACACAAAATTGAAGTTTATAGATCGATATGTAAACATCAGTTGCAAGATCTGTCTGCTTGAATGAATCGCTAACGAATTCAACATAATAAGATACGGTTCTTGTTTGCGCTAGCTAAGAAATTGACTTCTCTTGCATAGATTTTATTGTATGTACACAAAATGATGGTATGTGATCTGCCGCTTCTGTTCCATTGTGCTTGGTCCTCACAGTCGTTACCTGTAGTCCACGGCGCAGTCCCACACGTGGACGTGCAGCTCGGACAGCACGGTGGAGGGCGTGTACCCCGGCACAGGGTAGTCCAGCACGTCGATCACGTCCATCAGCTGCGTGAGCCACGCGATGCCTTTGTCGCCTCTGTGACGGAGAGTGGCTTGCTCTATGCCCAACGCTATGCAGATTGTCTATGAAAAAAAAGTATCTGTGGTAATGGTTGATCAAGTGTTTAAGGAACAGTGGTTTAGTCGCTCTGAGAGAAGCTCATATTTTCAAATCTAACAATATTGCAAAATAATGCCCTCTGCCATCAAACAAGTTAGTTTAAACGTCAAATTACCAAATCTTAGTGCTGTGTCTGTTACGTCAGTAATTTTTTTATACTTTATTCAATTTTTCTATTAATCTATAAACTATAAAGTATTCTCACATTACAGCCAAGCCATTGAATCTTTCTTACCTTCAAGTTGGGCGTCTCAAGGTCTGGTTCAACCTTCAGCGCCAATGAGAACATGTCCTTAGTCCTTAAGTTCTCCTTGATGATGACTCCTTTGTTGGAAGGGTATATCGTGCTCTTCAGGTTTGTAGGCAGCAGATTGCCGTAAAGGCGGAGGTTTGGTTTCTCTGATGGTATTGTTATTAGTGCTGTAATATAAATGAAATTGTGTTTTATTTTCACTTTTGAAAGAGTGAAACTCTAAGTTCTCAATGCCCCAGGATGGTCTTGAGGATTTATAGCCTAATTAAATTAAATTTCTGAGCTTAGGAATACAAACATTCATTTTTTTTCAAGTTATATAAAATAAAAAATGTGTTCTACAGAATCGTAAACAGTAATCAATCCAGATCAGGGTAGAAATCTTCAAAGTTTTTTCTATTTTTTAAAAGGATATTTTATTTCATTACGCTATTTGGTTAACAAATATACATATTTTCTTCCAAATTTGCGACATGTTTTCCCTGTTAAAATGTGACAAAACTCACAGTCATGATAAAGCGTCGTCTTGCCAGCGCGCAAGCACAGCTGGGCTGTCTTAGGCTTCCCGTTGAGCCCGCTGACCTGGCACATGGACAGTTTCTGAGCTTCCAGGACAAGCTCACCCATCTGGCCTGGCACCACGCGCTTGTTGCTATCCTGAGGGAAAATATAGGTAGGTAAGGTAAAAAATAGATTAATGAACATGTAAAACTCGTAAATTATCTGAATAAGTATCATTTCGTTTTGTTATAGTTTCTTGTTTAATGTGTTTGAGATGTGCTCAAAAATCCGTTTTTTTGTCAAATCATCAATCATGTTTCTCATTATTCTTTATTGTTAAAATAATTAATAGTAATAAATAAGAATAAACTATGGCCTAGGAAACCAGCTAAAATAGTTCTCTCATTCAACAATAATGTATGTACAATCATTTCATATATCTATCTGGCTATAGATACACAATGTATGGCATTTTTGCATAAAAGACCTTTATTTACTTACCCTGACGGGAGCGTAGATAGTTAGCACTCCCTTCCCGACTTTGAGCGTGAGGCAGAAGTCGTGTGTGTCTTTTGTTTCGTGTACTATTTTCCCTGCAGCTAATCCCTTTTTGAACTTATTGTCATAAGTCGAGTAGTAGAGGTTTTCTTCTGAGGATGATGTGCTATCAGAATCGGAATCTGGAAAATATTTGTTATATCTAAATTAAAAGAAATACTTTCGAAATACCGTGTCCTTCTCGTGACTAAGGAATGGATAACCTTAGTGTTCCACCATACCATGTTTTTTTTTTTGCAAAATGGGCTTCTCGTCTTTTTGTATTGGCATCTTGTAAACATGGCGAAACCTTAGCACAAAGTTTACTTGGTGCTCCATTTGCACTTCAATATTATTTAAAATATCTCATGTTAGAGGATAATGAGTTATCTATAATATATAGACATTACTAAAATCTTCAGGGATATTTTAACACCAGGGATGTGTTATTTCAGAAATATTTGAGAGATGGCTAAATCCGTCATTAATAGGCTAGTTGCCTCATATCACCATTTAAAAAAATCACTTTTAATTCGAATATTATTCCTTACAAGGGTCCAAAATATGTAAACTTCATTAAATATAAGTATGGGATTGCTGCAAAAATTCAACTTAAACCCGATACATTTTTACTTCTTTTTCTCTTGATTGAAAACACCGTCCGCCATGATTCTACGTCACCAATATTGTAAACAACACAAATTCAAACGGCAGTTTCGACAGGTTATTCGTGGTCTTTGATTTAAACACGTTGATTGTTGTTTATTCCACTATAAAAATATTATACACTTCACATTTATTGAAAACAAACCTGCCCAAAATAGATAATTTGATGGTTGCAAAATGTTTTGCTTCAAATTCTGATTCGCAAATTCTCATCACTGGGTACTTTAATCCACAACTTCTTATTGATGTATTCTTACATTCAAGCACGATACAATAGTGGTGATTCATAAATGTATCATGTAATCTCAACGAAGACATGGTTTTAATTCCGATAAACACTTTTTGGTTATGTCACGCGTATTGTTGACAAGAACAGTGACGCCACGGCACAGACCATCCTGGCGGACGGCGTTTACGGTAGTATAGTGAAATGAATAATTTAAAATTCAAAATACAGTTGGATAGGTGCTTCAAAAAAATTTCATATTTTTTTTATGTTGTAATATAATCGTAATGAACCGTTCTATCAAATAATAAAAATAGTGGCAACTAGCCTATTTTGTTACCTTTATTGTTACCCAGTGGAGTGAGTGGAATCAGAGGACATGTTGCGCCGACCCGTTTAGTGTGGGATAAAGGCAGGAGGATGATGAAGAATAACTTATAACACCATGTATACTGACCGTAGCCGCTGCCCGTACACACGCCGAAGGCTGGGTAGATGAACGTGCACATCAGCGGGCTGATCTCGAACGGGTCGATGATGTGCGGCTCCCACAGGGGCAGGTCTGAGTTGATGCGGTTGTAGATTATCTCGTACAGTTGTTTGCAGCAGTGTTGATATGTTATTACACAGTGTATACTGACCGTAGCCGCTGCCCTTGCATACGCCGAAGGCAGGGTAGATGGAAGTGCACATCAGCGGGCTGATCTCGAACGGGTCGATGATGTGCGGCTCCCACAGGAGCAGGTCTGAGTTGATGCTCCCTCGGCGTTCGTGAGGTGGTCGCTCCCGCAGCTCCGCCCTGAAGTCGCCAAAGAGGCGGCCATCGTCAGATCTTGGGCGGAGCCACCCGCCGACGTGGTGGGGGATGCGGATGGCATGGCGGAGCTCTTTGCAGACGACATGAAAGTCGTCTGCCAGGCCGCCATGCCAAAGTCGAGGCCGCACCCCCGGAGGAAGGCGTTGTATTGGTGGACGCAGGAGGTGTCGGACCTGCGCTCCACCAGCCTAGCCGCCCGCACCGCCCTCCAGCGGTGTCGGAGGCGCAGACGTCGTGAGCCCGGCGAGGAAGAACAGCTCCGCCGGGCCTACAGAGAAGCACAGAGGGCCCTGCGCAAGGAAATAAGCAGGGCCAAAGGGGTCGCCGCGGAGGAGTACCTCGCCATCCTCGAGCGCGACCCCTGGGGGCAGCCATACCGTGCGGTGCGAGGGAAGTTCGCCAACGCGGCTCCCCCCACCTCCGCTATGGAGCCCGAGTTGTTGGGAAGAGTCCTGGAAACCCTGTTCCCGAATCCGGGACCCTTCACCCCCCCAGAAATGTCGGCTGGGGGGGATAGTCCAGCGTCGTGGGCAGACGGGCCCCCGGTCTCGGACGAGGAGTTCGAGGCCGGGAAGTTTCGGCTCCGGCTGAAAAAGAAAGCGCCGGGGCCGGACGGGGTACCGTCCAAGGTTCTGGCCCTTGCGACGGGACCCCTGGAGGAGCGGTTTCGAGCGGTGCTTGACACTTGCATCGCCACGAACCGCTTCCCAAGCCGGTGGAAGGCGGGGCGGCTCGTCTTGCTCCGTAAGAGCAACCGCCCCGCCGACAGCCCGTCCGGCTATCGGCCGATCGTGCTCCTGGACGAGGCGGGGAAATTCTTCGAGAAAATCCTCGCCTCCCGGATCCAGGAGCACTTGGGGGGCCCGGGGCCGAACTTGGCAGAGTGCCAGTACGGCTTCCGGGCCGGAAGGTCCACCATGGACGCGGTTGGCCGCCTGAAAGAATGGACCGAGGCGGCCACAGCACGGCGGGAGGTTGTTGTCGCGGTGTCTCTTGACATCGCGAACGCATTCAACAGCCTCCCCTACGAGTGCATAGAGGCGGCGCTCGATTATCACCGGGTGCCCCTCTACCTCCGCGCCATCGTCAGCGACTACCTGAGAAATCGGGTAGTCCTGTACGAGGATGCGGAGGGCCGCGTCCAGCGGTGGCCCATGGCGGCGGGCGTACCCCAGGGTTCCGTTCTCGGTCCTCTCCTCTGGAACCTGGGGTACGACTGGGTCCTGCGCGGATCCCTCTCGCCGTGCACGGATGTCGTCTGCTTTGCGGACGACACCCTTGTCGCGGTGAGAGCGAGGACTTGGGACGGTGCGGTCCAACTCGCGTCGGACGACACAACATCCGTTGTCCGGCGTATCCGCAGGCTGGGGTTGCGCGTGGCCTTGGAAAAAACCAAGGCCATGCCCTTCCGCGCCCCACGTCGCAGGATCCCTCAGGGGCTCCACGTCCGAGTGGAGGGGGTCGATGTTCCGGTCGAGGCGCATTTCAAGTACCTCGGCCTGACACTCGACCCCCGCTGGAGTTTCGAGGAGCACTTCAAGCTCCTCGCTCCAAGGCTGTGCGCCGCCGCGGCAGCCCTCGGACGGGTCCTCCCAAATGTGGGGGGACCAGGGTGGAAGTGCCGTCGCCTGTACCATATGGTGGTCAGGTCGATGGCACTCTACGGAGCCCCTGTGTGGGCGGAGAGCCTCTCCCCCTCGCTCAAGGCCCTCTTGCGCCAACCGCAGAGGGTCATCGCGACCCGGGCCGTGCGAGCGTATCGCACGGTCAGTCACGGGGCCGCCTGCGTTCTGGCAGGCACCACCCCGTGGGAATTCGATGCCGTGGTTCTGTCCCACGTGCATCGAATTCGGGTCGCGGCACGACTGCGAGGGGAGCGGCCCAGCTTGGAGGAGGTGGCGCTGGGTCGTGCCCAGGCTAGGGAGGAGGCCCTAGCCGCTTGGGCGGAGGCTCTCCGAGCCCCGAGTGCCGGCCACCGGACGATCGACGCGATTCGTCCGGTGTTGAGGGAGTGGGTGGAGCGCCGGCACGGCTGCCTCACCTACCGCCTGGTGCAGGTACTGACCGGACATGGGTGCTTCGGTCACTACCTGTACCGTGTCGCCCGTCGGGAGGAGTTGCCGCTGTGCCATC
The DNA here is from genome assembly GCA_958496325.1 of Nomophila noctuella. Lineage (NCBI taxonomy): Eukaryota > Metazoa > Arthropoda > Insecta > Lepidoptera > Crambidae > Nomophila > Nomophila noctuella. The sequence continues at coordinate 11,231,308 of OY292499.1, read as the reverse complement.
ACTGCGGCGCTCCCGACGACACGGCCGAGCACACCCTCGAGGAGTGCCGGCCTGGCGACACGAGCGCCGCGAACTAATCGCGGCGCTAGGCGGTGGGCACCTCTCGCTGCCGACCTTGGTGCAAGCCATGGTCGCCAGTCGACGAGCGTGGGAGGCGGCCGCCTCCTTCTGCGAACAAGTCATCTCGCAGAAGGAGGCAAAGGAGCGCGAGCGGGAGGAGGATCCTTCTTCCGCTCCGCTCCGGCGTAGACGGCCGGGCCGGAGGAGGCGCGCTCACGTGCGTCCCCTCTAGGCCTGTGTAGGGTGACCTGCGCGGGGGGGTAGCTCCCCAACCCGCGCACTGCACAAGGTCACCTGAGCCATGTCTGGGGACCATCTAGTTTCTCGGGTGGTCCTCCCTAGGCGCCAGCCCCGGCCTACCGCATCAGGTCGGGGCGCTCGAAGGACGGGTCGAACATAAGCCGCCCATTGGCGGCTGGCAGCGATCCGTCCTTATGCGAGCGAAAGGGGAAACCGATGGGGTTTAGTGGGTAGTGGGCGCAGTTTTTTTCTCATGCGCCCGAGTCCCACACACGGCCGCAGGCTACGCTGGCCTGCGGTGTCATGGTGCGTCAATGCATTCCCCATCGCAAAAAAAAAAAAAAAAAAAAAAAAAAAAGGTCTGAGTTGATGCGGTTGTAGATTATCTCGTACAGTTGTTTGCAGCAGTGTTGATATGTTATTACACAGTGTATACTGACCGTAGCCGCTGCCCTTGCATACGCCGAAGGCAGGGTAGATGGAAGTGCACATCAGCGGGCTGATCTCGAACGGGTCGATGATGTGCGGCTCCCACAGGAGCAGGTCTGAGTTGATGCGGTTGTAGATTATCTCGTACAGTTGTTTGCAGCAGTGTTGATATGTTATTACACAGTGTATACTGACCGTAGCCGCTGCCCTTGCATACGCCGAAGGCAGGGTAGATGGAAGTGCACATCAGCGGGCTGATCTCGAACGGGTCGATGATGTGCGGCTCCCACAGGAGCAGGTCTGAGTTGATGCGGTTGTAGATTATCTCGTACAGTTGTTTGCAGCAGTGTTGATATGTTATTACACAGTGTATACTGACCGTAGCCGCTGCCCTTGCATACGCCGAAGGCTGGGTAGATGGACGTGCACATCAGCGGGCTGATCTCGAACGGGTCGATGATGTGCGGCTCCCACAGGAGCAGGTCCGAGTTGATGCGGTTGTAGATTATCTCGTATAGTTGCTTAGACCTGAGGTGAAAGGAATATCAGTTAAGTCTTAACGATGGACTTTGATTCAACGACATAAAGTGCAATATGAAATGGTCTCAGTAGATTAAACATAAAGTTGAAAATTACATAAACTTTGCGTAGATTTTGGTGTTTTATGTTTGAACAAAGATACTATGACATGGTAATACGGTAGTACATCAACTATGCGTTTCACTGTATAATAGATCACCAAATTACAAGAGCAAATAAAAAAAAAACTTTTATTGTAACTCACTCGAGTTGTAAACTCAAAACTGGCAGATAGAATTCCAAGTGTATGGAGGAGTTTTCAACGGCGCTGCTCGTGAATTCAGCCATTTCTTCGTCAGTTCCGGGCACTATCAGCTCTTCTTCTTGGCCTGAGGACAGTAAATAATACTTAAAAGGATTTTAATAGGGTCTAGGATTCAGATTGTTTGTAGTTTTATGTTTAATTTTTAATTAATCATCTTTGTTGAGTTTAGTGTAAACAAAACGATTTATTTTCTTCTATATTTATTTATTAATAAAGCACGCAAATATACACGCGAGCTGTCGGGAAGAGGATCCATAGCAATTGATCCGTGGGATCAGAGTCGCCTTACAAACGAATTGTGAGATTGGAACGACGCTATTTTTATTTATTTATTTATTTTGTTCCCCCCGCCCGCTTGATACCAGATGACACCTAAGAAACTTACCCAGCTGTCTGATTTCTGTGCACTGTGTGTGTGTGTGTATGTTTGTTTGAGCTTGTCTGTCTGTATCAATAGTTTCCTAAATGTCATGTTACTCACTCTTCTCCCCATCATTCTCGTGCTTGGTTACGCTCTGGTGCGCCATCTTCTTCCCGCTGAAGGGGCTGGGCGTGCCGGTGCGCAGGTTGTGCATCACGTACATCGACGTCGTCATCGGGTTCGACGCGGGCTCGAACTGACCGCGACCGTTTGCATCTAGCTTGGCCAGTTTTTAACGTAGTGGGGGAAAGTTTGCGCATGTACAACTGAGGGCTTAAAGCACGCAATTATACCCTGGAGCTGTCGGGAAGAGGATCCATAGCAATTGATCCGTGGGATGAGAGTCGCCTTGCGAACAAATTGTGATTTTGGCAAGTCGCTAAGTTGTTCCCCCCGCCCTGCGTACAACACTATTACACCTAAAAGACTTACCCAGCTGGCTGACTTATGTGCATTGTGTATGTATGTTTGAGCGTGTATTACTTGTTGAAGGTCATGTTACTCACTCTTCTCCCCATCATTCTCGTGCTTGGTTACGCTCTGATGCGCCATCTTCTTCCCGCTGAAGGGGCTGGGTGTGCCGGTGCGCAGGTTGTGCATCACGTACATCGACGTCGTCATCGGGTTCGACGCGGGTTCGAACTGACCGTCGTCCGAGAGCGGGTCGAACGGACCGCGCCCGGTTGCATCTAACTTGGCCAGTTTTTAACGAAGTGGGGGAAAGTTTGCGCCTGTACAACTGAGGGCTTAAAGCACGCAATTATACACGGGAGCTTTCGGGACGAGGATCCATAGCCGTTGGTCCGTGGAATGAGAGTCGCCTTGAGAACGAATTGTGAGATTGGAAATTCGCACCGTTGTTCCCCCCGCCCCGCGTACAACACTATTACACCTAAAAGACTTACCCAGCTGGCTGACTTATGTGCATTGTGTGTGTATGTTTGAGCGTGTATGTCTGTATTACTAGTTACTAGTTGAAGGTCATGTTACTCACTCTTCTCCCCATCATTCTCGTGTTTGGTTACGCTCTGGTGCGCCATCTTCTTCCCGCTGAAGGGGCTGGGCGTGCCGGTGCGCAGGTTGTGCATCACGTACATGGACGTCGTCATCGGGTTCGACGCGGGTTCGAACTGTCCGTCGTCAGAGAGCGGGTCGAACGGACCGCGCCCGTTTGCACGTGGTTTGAAGGTTAGGGAGATTCTGCGTAGTAAGATTTGACGTATTAGGTTCCTCAAAGGCCTTTGCCTTTACGGTAAGGCATCAAAAAAATATTTAAATGATAACCGATCAGGGGTAACGGCCAAGAGTTATCGGGTTCGTTCGGGTACTGTATAAACACATGTGTGCATGATGATGTCTGTTTGTATAGGTATGGGTTTATATAAATACAAAAGTAACAAAGTATTGGCGACTTCCGATTATACAGTTTTAGGAAAAATACACAAAGTTAAATAAAGTAAATGGTCAAAAAGAAAAAGATGTTTTAGGCAAACTTACGTCGGTAACGGAGCAGATGTGTTGCCGCTTAGAATGTTGCCTTCCATCGGATCGCTCATCGTAGTCCTTGCTATATGAGTGGCTGGCAAACTGTCGTTTTCCTGCAAGATTTCATTCATATAAACTTTATCAATAAAAGCGATAACTTGGCTCTTGGATTTACTTATTGACATACATATTTTATTAACTAGAAAATAACTTTGTGGTAAATAGAGGTTTACTAAGAGTATACAATACTCAGGTACCAGTGCATCTTAAATTCGAGTCGGTTTGTGTTATAATATTTTTTTCAGGAGAAGTGTAGAGCAAACTTACGTGATAATACAAGTCGAGTGCCGTTGCCTTCAACGTGACTGTAGTCGGCAGAGGCCTCACGCTTGGCATCTGTTGGCAGCCAATGGTGACGTTCTGGAACTTGAACGAGAGGTAGTCGGGCCGCACCCGCCGTATCTCGCGATTTACGCCCGGCCTCAAGTCAGCTATGGGGAACCTGGTGGAGGAGTCGGAAGAATTTATTGGAGTTGCATAGATAACAAACAATTATTTCCTGATTATCTTTAACAAAGTTGGGCGTAATTATTAGTTTAGTTTCGTATTTATTATACAATGACTATTACCATATTCTTTAATGGCATATACCACCGCTGCCACCAGAAATAGAAGCGAGGGTTTGAACGAGAGTGGAACTCTCGTTATTCGGATAAACTTTTGTGGTAAAGCGCTGGACTTTTGTCCAAATTCCTACTTTAAATAAATACCGAATGTCATCACGCTAGACAGGTTGGTAATTGTATTATGGTGAGCGATGAAATACAAGAGAAATTCCGGGAATTAGCAATAGGTAAGTTGCTAATTCCCGGAACCATTAGTTGTTTGTTCCATTAACATTGTTAAATTTCTACTAGCTGGTACCAATTGTTTGTACTTCGTCATAGAGAACTATGCATTGTAATACTAAAGTCGAATGTTGCGCGCAGTATTGTCATCGAAATGCAAATTAGAATTATAAAATGCACTTATTATCATCATTATTGTTAATTTGTATTTTGTTACTGTGCCAAAGAATAAATAAATAAACTTCTAAAGGCAACCAATAGAACAAGAGGCAGCACTTCGCCTTTACAACACTAACCTCAATAAAGCCGTGAGGTCGGGGCACTGCGCTTGCGGCGCGGACGCGGAGCCGCCGAAGAACGTCACCGACATGCGCTCCATCACGCTTGTTCATACACTAGTGTTTAAAGTTCCTCCCTCGGTGTTGTGTTCCCATACGGATGCAAAGTGGAGCGCGGGGGACAAATTGACGTTGCTCCGATTGCGCGACTCGTTCACCGTGCGACTCTTGAGTATGGGTATATTGGGTATGAGTCCTCGTACTTCCAGCTCCCTTATTTGATAGCATGCCATTGGTCCTAAACGACGTTACCGTGGTCGACACTAACCTCAATAAAGCCGTGAGGTCAGGGCATTGCAGCGACAGGTTGAGCTGCGCCTGCGCCGGCGCCTGCGCTTGCGACGCGGACGCAGAGCCGCCGAAAAACGTCGCCGACATGCGCTCCATCACGCTTGTTCATACACTAGTGTTCAAAGTTCCTCACTCGGAATTGTGTTCCCATACGGATGCCACGCGGAGCGCGGGGGACAAATTGACGTTGCTCCGATTGCGCGACTCGTTCACCGTGCGACTCTCCCCCCCTTGAGTAAGGGTATGGGTTCTCGTACTTCCAGCTCCCTTTTTTGATAGCATGCCATTGGTCTTATATGACGTTACCGTGGTCTGGACTTTTTTTACGAGCTAGAGTACGCTCGTTTCTTGAAGGTCCTCATGTTGTAGCAGTCAGGAAATACTGCAGCAGTGAGATTGTTCCACAAAACTGTCGTTCGAGGCAAAAAGTTTCGGGAAAAACGCACAGTGGAGGACCGCCATCCATCAAGACGGTGAGGATGGCATTTAAGTCGATTGCGTGTAGTTCGACGTAAGAACTCAGCTGCTGGCAGTAACTCAAACAGTTTAGCGGAACACTCCCCGTTATAAATGCGGTACAGAATACAAAGAGACGCAACGTCCCGCCGCAAGGCTTACTTACCTCAATAGAGCAGTGAGGTCGGGGCACTGCAGCGACAGGTTGAGCTGCGCCTGCGCCGGCGCCTGCGCTTGTGTCGCGGACGCAGTCCCGCCGAAGAACGTCGCCGACATGCGCTCCATCACGCTCAAGTCTACGTCCACGACGAACGGCGTGCATTTCACACTGGGAACACGTGTGTATTTATTTGATGACTCATCAATGATGAGTATGTCTAGTGTCTAGCCTCATTGGTCTAGTGGCTTAAGTACCGGGCCGTGGTCTCGAGGTCCTGAGTTCGATTCCTAGGTCGTACGAAAATGTTCGAGTTTTCTGAACACAGCACCACACAGGGTTTGTGAGTACCAACCCGCATTTGGCAAGCGTGGTGATTAAGCCAAAACCCATCTTTGTAACTACTAAAAACATGATTTCAAATTATAGAGGCCGTTGCCCTCTAGTGGAACATAAATAGACTGATACTTTACATTTTACTTTAAGCCCATAGTGTCAAGGCTCAAGTGCCGGTTGACTGCATAAATACATTACTAATTAATTTAATATGAAATAAAATGCATCTCGCTATCTTGCATTTAGATTTTTTACTCTTTTACTAAAAAATAACGAGTTGTTTAAAACTTACACAATATCCGTTGTAGGGTAGACTAGTTTCTTTTCTCCCGATATTCTCATATACTTGGAAGTCTGTTTGAAATTAACTCTAACGTTGGCACGTGATGCTGTAGTTGCTTTAGTATCGTCATTTTCTGTGGAAAATAAATAATTATTAAAAAAAAATCAGGCTCGAAGGACCAGCATAATCCGGCATTTGACTGACAGGTCAAATCACCTTCTTTTATTAAATGTCAAAAACGTATACTTGTAGGAAAAACTGTATGGAATAGAAAATTGTGACGTCACTTTTGTGTATTGTCAAATCAATATTCTTTTAGTTTCAATTATGTTTAATCATTTGTTAAAAGCTCAAAAGTAACAGTGGGATAAAAAATTGTGCTTAAATTTTGATGTCATCTTACATTTTGGAATATCGTAATTTATTTCGTATGCAAATGTTTTTTGGGTGCGATAAGATTTATATTCACGATACATTTAGTTTTGCTATGATAATGCAATCACCTTTTTGTTCAAAGCGTATCAAGTCGACCGCCTGCGGTCCCGGAAACTCCTCAGTTTGTGAGTAAAGGCATTCCCTCACTAAGAGCCGGCCGATGGCTGCTTCACAAACTGTCTGGTTACCGTGTGAAGTGGTCTTGTCGCTCCCGTCTAACGTTATTTCAGATGTTATTACCCTGTAAAAAAAAGGCTAAAGTTTTTAAGCTACTTTTTTTGTTTTTATTTATACTATAGGGAGTCAAATGAACAAGAGGTTCACCTGTATGTAAGTGATCACCGATGCATGGACATCAACAACCGCACAAGGGTCGCAGATGCGTTGCCAGTCTTTAAGGCCCCATACCCTCCCCATCTGAGCTCTGGCGACCTAACTCATTTTGCATTATTATTTTGTGTGATTTGTGCATCACAACGCCATCAAGAGCATATTGAATAAGGAAATATTTACCATACTTTGTACCCAATGTAGCATGCAATGAATAAATGAATGAATGAAATGTTATTCAAAAACTTACCGTAAGTGATTCCTCCTGTTGGCGTTATCAAAGGCTTCATTAGCCATATTAAACTCTCGGAAGAACCCCTCGCTAGCACTGAACGGCGCCAGGCCTTCAAAGAACTCTTTCGACGCGTCGTGCATTTTGCTTGCCGACGAGGGCGATATGCAGTCTGATCCCATCGGGGTTGGGGCTAGGATATCCTAGAATTATTATAGTTTAAAATGAATAAAATATAAAGAGTAAGATGCTTTACCAAGGCTAAAAATATTTAATTTATTACCTTGTGGAGCAGAATGCATGACATAGAAGCGACTCTGAGACTGATGTGAGATACTTCAGCGGTTGGATCGCCGTCTATGTGTGGCACTGGAAATTAAGAAAATTATATTTAATTGGGTAAGTTGGTGTCAGACGTGCTTGATTAAATTTTTATGACAATAATTGTAGTCAAATCTTCTATAGGTAATGTTCAATAATACCATGAGGCAACACGTCATGATCTTGATCATGAGACTTACGGACGCTACTGATTGCGGCATAGCATTAATGGTCCTTCGAGCCGGATATAGACCAGCGGCTTATGAGTAAATGATAATACCTTTCTTATTTCGTTTTATTCGTGGTTGCAGCGTCGGCATGTTGACGCTGGAAGTCATGCTGGTGCTCATGGAGCTCACTGATGACGAGAAACTCTCCGCCATATTGTTGCCAGGCGACGTCATCGGGTGGAACTTCTCGCTCTCATTGTCGCTTTCTTCTGTAAGTGTTAATATTTACATCAATGCATGCGCTATCATCACCATCAAAGTATTTACCTACATCCTTATTCGGAATTTTGAGAAAGTGACGAATCACGAGTTAAGGGAAGAAGTGGAACACTGTGCGGGTTTAGCCGGCATTTTACTACCCTTCTTCGCTATTTGACTGAGCACCCTTCCACTACGTTTATATTTTTGTATTCGGCTATCTACACTAGTACAGTCATGAGCACCAATAAGTAAACACTTCGTCATACCCATCGACTCTAATGTCAAAGCAGTATGTCAAAGTTCATATCTGAATGTGTTTGTATACATGTTGGTGCTTATGACTGTACACCCAATCACACAGTCCCCTAGAACAGATGTGATTTCACTCACCATAACTAGGCCCGGACCAGCCATACTTTGCACTGGTCGGTCGCGAGCTCTGCCTCTCCAGGTTACCAAAATCTGCCCTTCGATCAGGGCAAGTCCGCCTGTCTCATCGACTTGCATTCATTCACGTTGCACGGCCGAAGATTACGGTCTTAGCCTTTTATTTATTTAAGTTTCCACAGACCCTGTAGTCTTTACACGATGTAATTTCACTCACCATAACTAGGCCCGGACCAGCCATACTTTGCGTTAGTCGGTCGCGAGCTCTGCCTCTCGAGGTTACCCAGGAGCTGCGCTTCGATAAGTTGGAAGTCCGCTTGCCTCATCGGCTTGCATTGCACGTTCACGTTGCTCGGCCGGAGAGGTATGTTGCTGGAAAACATAAAGATATATCTTGAAAAGGTTAAGATTATTTTGAATAGGTTAAGAAACGTAAGATTAAGGTAGTCAGAAACCTAATAGTTAGTGATCAACGCCTGGCGATATTGACACATTATGTTAACATTAATTTGCAACACTATTCTACAAATATTTTCACATATGTAAGTAATTTCTTTATTAGAAAGATAACTACAAATCTTACATTTTAAGATGTACAAAAAAAACCTAAATGTTATCTTTCTAATAAAGAAATTACTGAAGTGATACTTATTATTGCTTTAATCTGTATGCAGTTTTATTTGGATAGTGATTAGGTAAATAAGATTGACAGCTTTTTGCATATTAGTTAATGATACTTAGATGGCGATAATTAAACTAATTAATGTAGTAGACATTTCTTCAAATAAAACATTTAAATTGATTTGAAATTCAATTACCTCTTGATAGTGGTAATCACTTCGGTAGGTGCTACTCGCTTACGTCCTACATTCTGTAACCGATTTTGTATGGTAAACATAGAACGAATTGATTGCTAACGTAGTATAAAACTTATTGCAATGACTCGAGAGTGCACCTAATCCTAACAAAAACAAAGCGTAATTTTGCTCTTATAATTTTTTCATGGCTAGCCATAACAAAAGTTGGCTTCGAGACTTACAGGGATTTAGGAAAACTAAAAACTGAAGCGGTCATTTGACTAGCCATAGAAGGCACTCATACACAAAGAAGTAAGGAATTTACCTTGTGTCCTCCAAATGTGGCTGATTCAGCGCATCCACCAGCTCGATCATCGTATGCAGCTGCCGCGGCGATATGAACACGATAAACGAACCGAACAACATCTTGATCTCCACTTTCGGCCCTTCCACCTCCTCCGAATGTTTGATCTTCAGCGACAACTCTTGCTGGCCAGTTACTTTGGCAAACAGAATCGGATCCGGCTGATTTGCCTTCTCATCTAGAGTACATTCTCTTATTTCCGTTTGAGTCTTAGTTTCGGGAACTACTTCTCTGATTGCATCCGACTCTATCGTCGATATAACGCTCCGGGTCTCGTAAAAAACATCAGACGCGGTGCTTTGATAGTTAATATCAGACATTTCGAGTGGAGAATCTGACTTGTCAGCTTGTGATGATACGGATTTCTCCATGATAAGGCTGCGAGCCATTGTACGCAGTTTCGACGGGAATTCATCCGTGTATAATGTTACGCCTTCGAAGCGAATTTTCTTATTGGTATATGTGGCTACAATGTAGGTTTTAGCTTTCTCTGGATCTGTCACATCTGGTGTAGGCTCGACGCCGGCTTCGTCGAAATAGTCTATGCTAGAAACATAGAATATATTAGTTAGGTATAATAATAACGAAAGAATCCGTTTTAATTATAAGTTAATGAGTATTGTCTTTATTCATCGCTCGTGCTAGTTTGTCTAGATACAATTAACACATATGTGTGTATTTCCCGATAGTGACGAAATATGCATTGTAAAAATATAATTCACTTTTTTGTGCATTATTTAATTATTATAAGTTAGCTAATTATAACTCTATAATTAGACTGTTTAAGATAAACATTAACTATCAGAATTAATGTTGTATGCTATGATACTACTAATAATACTGTTTCCCTGACGCAGTTGTTATTATTATGACGTACCTACTCTTCTGTACGCCGTATGTCCGATTCAAAGTACAATCTAAAATCGGGCATTAGGGTTTTTTAATTTATAATTTAAGCTACTTTCTGTGCGCCATATTTCTAACCGGGTGATTAATAAATTGCACATCGATTTCCTTTTTAACTATGAAGAGACCTTAGGTCAATAATTTTGATCTTTTGGAGTAAACAAGACCCAAGATTAACCAAGATATTCTTTATAAATAGACTAGCGGCCGCCCGCGACTCCGTCCGCGTGGGTGGCGGTTTCTGCACACATAGTGTTATACTGTAGCCTTCCTCGACTAATGGACTACCCAACACAAAAGTAATTTTATAATTCGAACCAGTAGTTCCTGGGATGATTCAAACAAACAAACTAACTCTTAAGCATATTATTAGAATAGGCGCCTCTTTATTTGACTGACACAAATCACACAATTTTGCTTCCTTGCTTGTCAAACAGATACGTGACTCAAGGTCACTAGATTGATACTAATATAATCAGCGTGTTCAATAAAGGTCAGTCATATTAACAAGGAAGTACTATCTATATACAGAACACGCATTGTCCTACATTTACAATCAAATATAACTACCGACCAACAATTATGTAAATCTTAATCATAAAAAATCATAAAATACTTACTTTTTTATATGAATTTCTAATGCGATCCCCCTTTCGCCGCTTTTGGGTACGTGTTCTAATCTAATTTTTGTATTGACAAATTTTACTTTTACCCGACTTAGAACTGAAAAGGACAAAACATAATTGAATATTTTGTTTCTTAGTTTAATTTCAAGGGCTGGTATATATAATTATTAGTATTTATTGTTTGAACTTGTCCGCATTGTAAATTAAAGAAGATAGTGATCAACACGCACAAATAAAAGAGACACAGTGACTGAAGAAATATTTTATTACTGGGAATGTGAAAAACATATTATTAAATAGTTATTATAGAATGTAACTGCATTCACTTTTTATGTGAAAACCACTCAACTTACACTCATAAAAAGAAAAAACTTCTTGTACATTTAATTCTATTGGATCAATAATTTTATTATATTAGTCAATGTATGTGATGTTGTGAAATATTTATTTTATTTTTATTTTATTTTATAATTTTCACCAGGAAATCTTTATGAAAAACTTACTTGAGTCTATTGTGTGTGCAAACATTTCAATCCCCTCTACGGGATTTGTGTCTTTCGGTCCGTCTTCCTCCCTGAGGCACTCCGCAGCCAGCTGCATAGATGAGGACATGGAAGACCACATCGACTCCAGCATAGAGGAGACTAAAAACATAAATCGATGGAACCATTACTTTAGGACATTTAAAATGTAGTTTTATTTCATGAGTAGTAGTCGCGTTAACGAAAACGTATTGAGAATGTGTTTAAGTTGTTAGTAAAAAATATATGTAATATTGTGTGTTAGTAAAAAATATGTTATGTAGATTATGTGTAAACTTGAATAGCAGGGAAACACGACCAGGAACTGGCCTCTTGAAACATCATTTCAATTAGAGACTGGATACTGGTGATAATAAAAGAGAAGAAATTTTAATAGTATTATCTAATTTTAAATAAGTTTAGGTGTACTAAGTGTGCCTTCTACATAATGTTTTATTTAAGAAGTTACTCTATGTTTTTATTGAATATTCATTGAGTCATTAATTACCATTTAAAGTGATAAAAAAGTTTAATGTGTGATTTTGTTCTCAATGAGGATATCAGTCAACACTAGAAAATTTTTGTTTCCTTGTATTTTTATCCTTAACAGCTCGCTAGCCTAGTGGCAAGAGTGCCACTTCACATGTCGTCAGTTCAAACCCCGACAGGCACACACCTCTGGATCATCAAAAATCGATGTGCGTATTAATAATTTAATACCAGCTGCACGGTGAAAAAATTCATAGTGAGGAAACCTACACACTACGAGTTTGTGTCTGAAATGGAGAAATCAATGGCATACCACTCCATTATTGCCAAGACTGTTGTTGTGTGTTTCATTTCACATGCACAACCCTGAGAAATGAGGAATACAAGGAGGAGGAGTTTTATCCCATCTATTAAAAGTACTATTAACTACTAATATAACTAATAAATACTAATAATAACTTTTTTAATGCTTCCAAAAACAATTTGAGCTGTGTGATATAAAAGTCCTAGCTGCTTTTATCTTACCTGGTTCTGGCCGCACTTTAGGCTGGACTGTGAGAGAGAGGCCGTTAACCTCCACAATAGAATCATCTTTGAGTAGCGTAGACCACGGAATAGTGACCGTGATCTCTTTCATCTGTCCATCCACAATTTCCAGTGGCCAGTTCTGGGCATCGCCCAGCTCATTGAGTGCCTAATGTAAAAAATATACTTGAATAATTAAACTTCATGTATAATATACAGCTAGAGGTATGTAAAGAGTACCTATAGGACTTAAAAATATCCAAAACAAAGTACTTTAGCATTTAAAGTATGTGAGAAACCTGCCAGGAACTATTTTAGTCCTTTAGCATGTATAAACAGCGATAAAAATACATTGTTTTTAACGTCTTGGGATATTTTATAAACAAAATTACAAAGATATTTATTTAAAGTTGCAGGAAAGACTTTCATAAATTAAATAAGTTTAAGCAATGGGTGTTGTTTTCTCTAAAATAATAAACACATGTTCTTGTGAAAATTTTCTTTGTCTCGCCCAATGTTTTTCGCACGTGTTGTATTTCATTTATTGCGCATTTAAATTCACGAAGGCGTGCGTCTGTATCACTGGATACAATGAAAACTTTACACCAATTGTGTAGCTGTGAGGCGTGTAATGTTTGTCAGGGTGTTTTAATATAATATTCTTACCTCGCAGTCAAGGCTAACATCGCATACCGTTCCAGTGCCATTGTATAGATCTACACTCAGCTGATCCAAAGTCAATTTTTCTTCAAGAAAGTTACCCAGGTAACGCTGCAGGAGGTACCTGCAGGCTCTCTTTTTAATGCTCTCGGACCATGGCACATACCAATACATCTTAATCACTTTAATATGTTCATCACACTGAGAATTTTTCACTTTTGTGCGTAATGACTATTGTGATTTGCGTGCGATTGACTTTTACGAACGTAAATAAACACGACGTTCCGATTCACACAAAGCTGCATTTGCGTTCAGAAATCCGTTCGGAAAACAGCTGATTGACGTTGACATTTGTGGATGTTTCTATTCATTGATCAGAGGTTTCTCGACAAAGAAGAAAAAAAGCGACTACGTAAAAAATTCTTGCTTCCGTGTTGCAATTTTTTTTTCACATTATAGTTACGTACTTTTATGAAGTAATGAAAATATTCAGATTCAGAATCATAATCAAATCTAAAGAGTAATAAAATCCCCAGTGTCTATTTTTCAAAAAGGACCGAGGATAATGAAATTCTTTGAGAAATTAATAACTTAGATGCCAGGGTAAAAAAATCTTGACACTTCTTTTAATGTTGTTTTCTAAAAGGTATTCTTTCAAAATAACCAAAAAAATATTACCTACATGAATTATTTTTTTAGTTCGCAAGAACTAAAAAATGAATACCGGGTTTAGTCCCGTTCTGATGTCGTCGAATTATGAAACGCAAAAGTTTAAAGACAGAAGGTTATTTTATTCGGAATCAGAGTAATCATCATCATCAGAATCCGTCGGTCCCGGGTGGCTGTCTTCTTGGCTGGCACTGACATGGTTGCACGAATAAATGTACAGAGTGTTGAAAACGATCCCAACATTTGTAGGCAGAATTAAAATTGCATCAAATTGCGAATCCCCGACACCCGAGTTGGAATATGCCAAGCAATTGGTGTTATTGATGACCAAAATGATTTCCACTCTGGAGATTTTCACGTCATCTGAAAATAGTTACTATAATGCAGGAAGTTCGGTCTAGACAAGAACATTTATTTATTAACTATAATATAATGATAATCTCGGCATTGCTTAAAATTCATACTTTTTTATATTGGGTACACCTACCTACACTTAATTTATTCAAAATCTATATTGGGAGGTATTTGGAATATTTTAATAATATGCAAAGGACGAACATAACACTGATAGTTTGATAGCATTTAAGACGATTGTAATTAATAAAAAAAACAAGGTCATCCGCATAAAAACTTCATTAGACTGCAATCGTGCGTGACGTCACTTACCTATTAATAAAAGATTCCTGTGCGTTAGTTCGACAATAATATTATGCGTGTTGATAATAATAATTATATTTATTACTCGGATTTATTAATTTAAAATAATCTTCATACTTACTACTGTCTGTTTTGAAATAGATATCGTAAATACGGTTTAATTTCACACTGCCCCATATTCTGCTGTCATTATAAATTAAATTTTCTGCAATGGCAAACAAACGAACAATAATGTTATGGTAATGGTGAGGCAAAACTTTAATTTTTCTGACTTGATGGCGGATCCATTTCTACCAAGTAGTCTCAACAGACCCGCTTCAGAAATATGTACTTACGTTAAATGTAACAAGTAGGATATTTTAATGGTGCTAATTGACAGAATGAATGGGTATCGTGTAGAGCAATCGAAGGAAAGGAAACTTACCTTTACAAATTCCCATTGAAAATATAATCTTGTAATATGGATGACACACGGCTTCAATAGTTCGTATAAATGTTGCGCCTTGAACATTGCTAATTAGCAACGAGAAATAAAACAGCTTGTAGACCATTGTGCCTATACTCGTCGAACTTCTAGTACCTAGTACCTACAGATTATTAATTAACTTTGATGGCTGTTTATGAAACACAGCTTAATTTCCTATACACATAATATATTGGTACGGATAGCAAAATCATTCCTGTGATAATGAAGGCAACCCGGAATAGATTAGGGATAGAGACCACATACTCGTGTCAATTCTTCAGGTATGCTTGAATCAACATCTGATGCTACTGTGCTGATGATGAAGCTACAGTACTCCTTAACGGTTAGGAGTTGGAAGGCAGAACTGCAAGTGGTCGATCGAATGTATGTGGGGCTAACGTGATACTTGTGTATATTACATCCAGACCCACGGCGAGAAATCTCGCCGAGAAGTCTCGCTGGGCCTTCTCACGAGAACAAGTAATTTATCCATACTCTCATTTACTTTTAACAACAACTAAGTTCCTATTAATAATTAAGTTCACGACGCTTTAACACAACTAAAAATCATGAAATAAACAGACTTTTTTTAAAAAAAATTAAACCGACTTAAAAAAAATCGTGAACACAAAAATAAACTAAAAATTAAAAAATAATTCCTAATATCTATTACCTAATACTATAATTTTCCTAAACTATGTCAAAGTAATCTTAAACAAACTAACTGAAGTCGGTGCCTGCCCAAAAAAGCAGAAGAGAAAAAGCACCGACTTCAGTTAGTTTGTTTAAGATTACTTTGACATAGTTTAGGAAAATTATAGTATTAGGTAATAGATATTAGGAATTATTTTTTAATTTTTAGTTTATTTTTGTGTTCACGATTTATTTGAAGTCGGTTTATCTCTAAATTGGTCGGCAGTCGCCAGCGCCGTAATCTTGCCTGACACCTGCGATGCATTGATGGAGTGGCCGGCTACTGTGCCATTTTATAATTTTTATACCAAGAAACTGTAAGTATTTTTACGTTTTATTCAATAATTCAATAATATTGCTGTATTTATTATTTTATTTTAAGTATGTGTTGTACGATACAAAGAATATGGTTTTCCCGATTCAGAGATAGAGATTTTAGGTTTATTAGGGTATTTTGTAAAAACATGGCATGAGGTTAATACGGCCCACTTCAACGGCACATGGGCCTTATTAGCCTCTGAATTTTTGAGTATCAGATTGCTTTTTTTTTGTGTTCCAGGTCATTGTACTATGTAAATTTTATTTTCAATATATGTATCATTGTTACAGATTTTAATTTAAATGCCTCCAAAGTCCAAAGAGAGCTCAGTGGACCGAGGAAACCTTTTGCTGTGACTGTGATTTAACAGTACTTATAGTTATATTTTACCGTCCTAGTATAATTAATTTGTTTCTAAATTGTTTTTGTTTGTATTTTGTTTGCAGAAAATCATAATTACTTTTTTAAAGATTTTTTTTGTGTCGAGGACATTGATTGAGAGAACTGAGTTAGGTACCTTTAACTAAAGTATGATTATAAGTCTTATAAATTAATATGAAAGAAATTATTTTGTTTGTTTAATAAGAAAAGAACAGATTATTTAAGTTTTCCATGTTACAAAACATGCTGTGCTTTTATTGCGTAACTTATTTAAGACAACAAGTTACTTGAATCTAAATTGTCTGTAATCAATATTAAGAGGCCAATAAGGCCTACGTTTAATAAATAAAGGAAAATTATTAAATGAGTAAAAAAACAACCATTTACTTTTATTTTAACTGATTTTTAGGTGAATTTAGGACAGTTGAATTGAAAAATAAAGCTAATTTTTTTATGGGCCTTAATATACTACCGTAGTATAATAAGGCCCCCGAGAAGGGTTTTAAAAAAGTATTAGAGTAAGATCCCAGAGCCCCCAGACCTACGTCATTTTAGCAAAGCTGAAATTTTGAGGATTGTTAGTATAATGTGTTATTAAGAAGGTATGCGCACCCACTACCTTGAAAGCGGGGCCCTTTCTCAGGTAGAACGAAGTAAAGGTACAAAAAAAAAAAATAGCTAACCTTCGTTAAAGTAGCAAAGATCGTTTTCAAATATGTTTTTGAGTATATTATGTAGAATTAAAATTGACTATTGCCAGACACTTCCGTGGGCCATTACTTCTACCAGACGTCTTGAATATTATTGATGAAGGAATGAATGCAAACCGTAAATAACGCCTGCCTCAATGTTCACTGTAATGAGTACTGATATCGTCGTGTCGTGAGCAGCGGCTGCAGGCATTCCTTCATTAATAATATTCAAGACGTCTGGTAGAAGTAATGGGCCCCCCGTGCTACCTGAGAAACGGCCCCGCTTTCAAGGTAGTGGGTGCGCATACCTTCTTAATAACACATTATACTAACAATCCTCAAAATTTCAGCTTTGCTAAAATGACGTAGGTCTGGGGCCACTGGGATCTTAGACTATATATTTGCTTATTGAAATATATGCTTTTCTTAGTAGTTTTACACCATTTATTACAGCGACATGTATAAGCTATGTAAACAATATGTTTTTAGATCCTATACGCACTATTCTCAGATTTATAACCATTTTCTTTTAAGTGGGCCTTATTTGCCTCCGATAACTTATATTTTTTCCCTGCAGCGCTTTTGATGTCCTTACGTAATTATCGTTAAACATGACATGTGTTCCATTTTCCATTGTAAACCGGTTCTTTGTGTATTGTTAACAAATTCCAATTAGGTGTAAACTGCAATAGACAATGCTATGACGTAAGATAATAATATTAGCCAAATAACCGTACTGTATAGGCCGTTACGAAAATTTATAGGTAAATTGGATTTTGGAATTAATGATCTCAGCAGTCTGCCGCCGTGTGGTTTTTAGTTAGATAGCGCTAGAATAGTTTGGGATATCAGTACAAGTAGGTGCTTAGTTACTTACTATACTCGTACTATCTTACTAGTATATTTTTGCCGTTACTTTCAAACTACTATACACAAAAATAAAACAACAAATGTAATGAAAGTTTGTTTAATACAAAATCCTTTTTATTGCAAATTACGAATGGATCAATACATGTCGAGCTCCTGCCACGATACCTTCCCAGGTCTCAGTGACTATTTGCCACACGTACTCTGGGGGTACCAGGAAACCATAGGTGTATCCGGGTAGTTCCAGGGTATACGTCAGGGGGACGCCGACGGCACGGGTCCAGTCGCGAGAGGTTCCACTGGTGTAGTAGAGGACGTTGGCAGCGTTCCCGACGATGTACCGTTGAGTTCCTTCAATAGCCTTGGCGTCGATGGCTGTGGCCATTGACACGCCAGCAACGTGCAGCGACAAAGCGTTCCATGGCAGAGAACCTGTAACGAACATACAAAATATTGTAGGTATCAAAACCTTTTGCAACCTGACAATAACAATTTCGACATATTCTGCCTCTAAGACTCAATTAAAAATAAGGATGTGCGGCGTTTAAAGGAACTTTCGCAATGAATAAATAATAACATCATAATGATAAAGGTTATTCAACTTTTGAAAAAGGTTTGTGTCAAGGTTTTTTTCCATGCAAGTTGTTTCGTGCATTTAAAGATTTCGGTCGTCTGTTATGACAAAGCAGATTCCAAAAAATTCTTAGCTGGGTCATCTTATGATGTTCTTAGAGCACTAGGATATTCAAATATAATGAAGAAGCATAGTAGCTAGTTGTTACGGACATGGTTATAGGAACTTAGTACTTACCATTGTTGCCCCAAGCGTACAAGAACATGTTGCCAAAACTATGCAGGGAGATGTACAACTCCGAGCGGCCGAGCTCTCCCAGCACGGCGTCCCTGATGATTTGAATCTCTGGCTCGGAGAATGGCTTGGGTCCTTCGTAGATGATGGAGCAGGGGTTAGCGCTATCCGGTCTGCTGCCCCAGTGATGGTCGAAGTTGCGGTTGCCGTCTACACCGGGGCACTCGTCGGCGCCTTCGTGATTCCTGGAGCGGGTCTTGCGCCACATGCGGTCCTTTGAAGGTATAATAAAGGGTTTTGTGAGATACGAAGCTCGTGTCCGAGATATGTAGCTACCAGACATAGTACCATAAAACGAACACACCAATAGGTGTATTGGTACATGGATATACTTATACATATATATAATGGATATATTAGTAGAATCGTCACTCGCATCGGGAATCGAATCCATCACCAACAAGTTTAATTTTCGTTACAGAACAACCCCACGAGGACGGCCAAAGATTACATTGACATCACCGTTGCCAATTAAAAAAAAAAGCTAAGGTTTGTCGTATACGCTCGTCTTCTACTCGTGACAGTTGAGATACAGTATTATAAATGTCTTGCCAAAAATGGTAGAGTGTGAGCCTATCAAGTAATAATTTGAGTAAAACCAACACCAATCCGATACTCACCTCGTGTATGGAGTACTCGTATCCATCAGGGTTGGCCACCGGAATGATGATCCAATCAATCCCATCAGTCAGTTCTCTATCAACAATATCGACAACCAGCTGGTTGATGATGTAACAGGCGACGGGAGGGGTCACCCACTCTCTAGCGTGGACGGCGGCGTCGATGACGATGACAGGCTTCCTGACCTCGAAGTTGGTGGTTGAGATCTTCACAAGTTTGATTGTGCGGCCCTCGTAACTGAGGCCGGCGTCGACGACTTTGACGAGGTCGGGGTATTCCTCTCCAATGGAGTCTAGCCAGTCGTTGATCTATGGGAAAGTAATTTTTATTAATTTATTTATTTTTAATTATTATTCTCAACCATCATTCCTGTGCAAAGCTGGTACTAAATACTAGTTTACTCGGCCATTATATATCCCAACTAATATTATAAATGCGAAAGTAACTCTGTCTGTCTGTCTGTCTGTCTGTCTGTCTGTCTGTTACGCTTTCCCGCTTAAACCTCGCAACCGATTTTGATGAAATTTGGTACAGACAATCTTTAGACCCTGAGACAGAACATAGGCTACTTTTTATTTCGAAAAAAAGAAATCCACGCGGACGGAGTCGCGGGCGGCCGCTAGTTTTTGAATAAAGGATAGTTTGATTGAATATTTTTAATTGAATGTCTCGCTTAGTTCATTATATTTTTTTTATAATAAAACATAATCGAACGGCCCTTTTCGTCTTTAAACGCTTAATCAATAAGTAGAAATATTCCTTACAATAGTATTAATGTTCTAATGGACAATTTTAGTAACATGTTCTATTAAATGATCAACAATACCTCGTCGTGACTGTAATAAGCATCGAAACTGATAGATTTTCCAGATCGTTGAGCGGAAGCTTTTTGGATTCTGGCACGATTTTCTTCCTCACGAAGAATTCTGTGAATAGTAAAAGGCCTATTAGCAAAACTCCACACTCTAAGAGTAGAAAAGTTGCTCAAAATATTGATAATGTTTAATTCTCGGTCACTCGAGATCTTCACATAATTGAAAATAGTAGGGTATTGAAAATAGTATTCATTCGGAAAATTTAGAGAAAATCCGTTGAGAGGTTTAAGCGGGAAATCGTAACAGACAGACAGTGAGATAGATAGGCAGAAACAGTTACTTTCGCAATTATAATATTAGTAGTGATAGGAAATGCAATTATAGGTAACATACTCAGCGAGGTTGTCAGCCATTTTGCTGTACACCATATTCTTCTGCTCGAAGTAGGCGAGCCATTCCTGCTTCTCCTGAGGTGAGATCCTGACCACGGCTTCCAGCTTGCGTGACGCAGAGCGGGCTGGCGGAGTCGCCTTCAGAATGTCTAAGGAAGCTTCGATGTGCATGATGTCCTCCATCGTCCCAGCCACTCGGTAAAGTTGATGCCTACAATCAATGATAGTCTTAAAAGCCAATTTTATAAAATAATTAACCAGTTAGGTGATTTTAATGTCCTAGATTAAACCAAAGTATAGCAAAGAGGTGACCGGTCACCGATGTTTGTAACATGTTGCGAGTCGGTTTTTGTGAAATGTCATGTTGATGTTTTGTTATAGTATTACGACAAACGCAGTTCTAATATTCTCTCACAGGCTATCCTGGCAGGTGGGAATGATAATAACTTAACTTGGCATGAGTTTGCTATCTGATGAACTATTTAAGGCTGGTGAAATTGTCACCAAATGCAACTCAGTGATTTATAATACTCTCGTAAGTAAAAATTACGTTCATACGGAAAAGTCGCCGACTCAACGTAACTCAGCATAATGCCAAGGTTTTTCTTATGACGCTCGTGTACCATATTTACCATTCTCAAATAAGGAAGAACTTTTATTTTTTTCTTTTAAAAAGGATGTTGGGACAGCAATTTGAACAATGCACTGAATGGCCTAAATTCAAACGTGTCATCGCGAAATCAAATATCTGACCAGTTGAAATTCCACTTGAAAATACAGCAAAACGATTAAAAAACCAAAGGAGGGTGTGGCATGTTTGTCGCAAAAATTTAATAAGTAGCATGATTTGCTAGTTTTTTAGACAAATATATTTGAGTTGGTTCCTACGAACACTTTCAAGGCTAAAGGTGGTAACTGCCAATACGTTTTTGGCTTTATCAGTTTCATAAAATTTCATTGAAAATCTTAGCTTATAAATCTGTAGGTATACGAATGTTATTCTACAAGGAGAAAGTACTATAAATCATAACTTACCCTTCATATTTGTCATGTTTGTCAGCGTTTACTGCTGCCGCAGCAATAAGCAGGAGAACCACCAACCGCACCATTTTCCTGCCTTTCCACCTGAATGCCACTGAGTACTGTCGCAACTCGTACCTGTACCACCTGGGTGCTCTAATACCTACTCAGGATTTACGTATCGGTGATAATTTTAAAGTATCTTTATTGGGTTTAAATCCTCATCCTGAGATAAATTAGCCGATACTGTTTTATTACTTGCTCGATTGTTTTTTGTTTGTATTATTATGTTGTTAAAATATGACCTAGAAAGTGATATGTAAAAAATTACCTTAAATCTATACTACTAATATTATAAAGCTGGACAGTTTGTTTGTTTGTTTGAACGCGCTAATCTCAGGAATGGTCCGATATGAAAAAATCTTTTTGAAACCAAAAACCACGCGGACGGAGTTGCGGGCGGCAGCTAGTCACCAAATAATTTGGAAAAAAGATCTAGTTCTTCAATGCAAAGATCAACCGTACAGCTTTTAAATAGGAAATTCTTGTGTTACACACAGGAGTTCAAATAGAAAGTTTGTAAGTAAAATATAAATTAATTTACAGCATTTATTCTCTAATCTAAGAAACTAACTAGATAATCACAAATAATGCTTACATAACTAACATTACAATAATTTCCATTCATTAAACAAAATACACGACAAATACATGTACTCGTATATATGAGATTGCAATTCGTTTGTATGGAAAATTTACATAACAAATACATTTAAATTTATTATGAGTAGGTATACATAGTAATTTTCTCAACTAAATATATCTTTAGTTGAGAAATCAGCCTTTTACGGTTGCTTATCGTCGATATTACGAATAATTTATGTGGCTAATTCACTGTACTGTGTGTACAGTTTATGGCACATCGAAATAACACAAACCGTCAATTTACATGCAAACAGTTTGATTTGGTCAATCCTGTACTTACAAATACAACGTTACATCGTTGTCTCTTCTAATCTTCTAACTGTTCATTTTCAAAACATATTTCCTATAAATATGTTTAAGCGTTCGCTTGAACCCTGTATGCCTCCAAGCATAAATTAAAGGATCACATAAACTGTTGCTAACACCTAATAAATAGAGTGGTCCTAGAGTGAGAATCTCTAAGGGGATGCAGTCATAACCATGAATCATTATATCACATTTAACATACATAATCACAGCTACGTAGTAAGGAGCCCAAGTGCCTACAAAACAAAAAGTTACCAGCAAAACCGTAGTGACGGCTTTCAACTTGCTCGGTGAAGACGTCTTTAAAGTCTTCGATTTCTTGTAATACCGTGTCTTCATCATCTTACGGATCGCTTTAAAACCATTATCGCACTCTTTATGTTCAATGTTTGTCTTAGTCAGTTCGTGCATTTCTAATAGTTCCTTGTTAATTACAGTCTCGGTCGACACTGTTATCGTTACAGTGGTTTTTGACATCTCTTCACCAGTCTCTGTGTCGCCGTCTTCGAATGATTTGTTTACGTATGCAACGTTACTTTCTTGGAACTCACGGATTTTGTCGACAGCCCTGACTGCGCTACGTAATATCAAAATGTATAAAATGCATACAGTGATGATAACTGACAGTACTATGATGGACACGACGATGAGAAGAGAAGGTGGGAACACAGCTATGTACCAACATCTAAAGTCTCTAAAAGTTTGTCCTGTCCATCCCATAGCTGGTAAACATGATATGAATATTCCTGTAAGAAATATGGATAAAATTAGGTTTATTAACTATTATTTAAGAAGGGCTCTTTAGGTAGGTCCAATTTATACATGACACATTTACTTAAATTACTTGCAACAAAATTGTTAAAACAACAAACATTATAATGTACATCATGGTATTAGTATTGTAGTATAGTGCGAGTACCAATGTAAAAAATATGTACTATAATAAAGTTACAATACAAGTAAAACAGTCACAACCGTAATAGATATATACATATTTATGATTTAATAAAGCTTGTAAACCTTATCACTGAGCCCCTGATTGGCAAAGATAATAAAATAAGCACCCGCACTATTTACAGCGCAAACATTACACTTTAAGAAAGAGAACATCTGGTATTCTGTATTATTCAAATTATATTGATAAAAACTACGCGGATTACTAATCACAAGCGCGACACTTATAAATGCGGAACTAGCACAACACTTTGAATTATTTACTGTCATGGATTTGGTTGGCATAAAAACCAGTTTCAACAAAATACTGATTGAGTTTCATAGGAATACATAATGGAAACTAAGACGCAAACGTGTGCTTGACTTGTCATCTTTTAAAGAAATACCTTTGTAAATATTTTCGAAAGTGATTCTTTAGAGACTTTTTGAACCCTTTATGCCACCAGGCATAAATAATAGGGTTTAAAACACTATTGAGAAAAGCCAATAATGCTAATGGCCGTGCTAATAATAGGCGTAGATGAATACATTTCTCATTAGTCAGTTTATTTTCACAAAATACAAAGCATATCGCCATAATGAAATATGGCATCCAAGCAATAATGAAACTAGCTGAAGTAAGCATTACAATGCCTACAGCTCTCCATTTATTAGGGCCTTTAACTTTGACGTTTTTCTTGATTCGCAACTTGCATTTGGTTTCCTTGCTTGTATTTTCAGTCTTAGTATTTGTCGTCGTTGTATTTTCAAACTCTGAGATATCGTTAGTACAATTTGATTCTATAGTATAAACACTAATGTTGGATTCACGGCCATCATTATCAGATTTTACTCCGGATGTGTGAATCTCCGAGGAATTATAATCGGTCTTGATATCTTCATTGCTTTTAGATTTTATTGGAAGTGATATTCGTTCCACATAGAAACGACTATTGCTTATGCTAAATGAAGCGCTTCTCTGACGAGCTAACGGAGGATGCTTCTTTGTGGGACATGTAGGACTTTGAGTACCAGTAACTGGTTGTGTTGACTTGCCTCTATTGATTCTCAGCTTTGGTGTTTCAATTGAATTCATTTTCGTTGTATTGGCGTTGACCGATTTTTCGGTGAGTCTGATATTTTTTAAATTCTTAAGTGCGTGCGCTAATATTATGGCATATAAAATAGCCACAATAAAAATAGGAATTGTACTGAGAAGTGAAATGAATAAAATGAGATCTCCGGGGTAGACAATGACGAAGCTACATCGCGTTTTGCCAATCAGTTCGGAGTTAACCCATCCTACAGTTGGTGCGAAGCCTAGGCAGATACCTGGAATGCAACGAGTAACGATAAATGTTAATCACAGAGTTAGAACACTTTGAAGCGGTAGTTAGCAGTTGTAGGACTAAAATGCTTACCGATAATCCAAATGCATACTATGCCGATCCGAACCCTGGTGGTGTTGAACCATCTTTGATAGTACAGCCCGTGCAAGATGTAAATGTATCTGTCCACTGCAATGAGGCCGACACTGAAGATCGACACTATCGCAGGGCACACCAGCATACCTAAAGAAAAATAAATGAAGTGTTATGAAATTGTATCAGATCCATTGATATACAAAAACCCAAGATACACAACGTCTCAAATACGTCCCCAAAAAATAAGTGCAGAATGCACTTATTTCCAACAGTCTTGCGTCATCGCAATTCTGAACACTTCCGTGTGAAAATAATCTTAACTAGTCTGCATAAAGTTTAATTTGCAAATAATAATGTTCATAGTTTGACTTTGAGTTTTTGGTGACAGTATTGACTGTTACTTTTGTTCGAGACTGTGTATCTTGGGTTTTTGTATATCAATGATCAGATCTCTTATTTACAGTAATCTATGTAACGAATACTTTACTTATGCGGTAATTAAGGTAAACCTACTTACAAACTACATTGTCTGCTTACTGGTAAAACAACGTAAATGACATTGAATTGAGATCATTGAGATTATAAAAGATCGAATTCCGTGCTATTGATTTCATTTTAGCGTTGCTCTATAATGGCTTTCCAACTTATGTATAGATAGAGCGTAAAAAATACGTTTAACTCTATTGATAGCCAATTTTTGAAAAAAAGTCCATTTTCTATTATTTTAAAAGTAAGCGGACGATATTAATTTTGCATTTTTTGCCTCATGTTCTGTACACACCTTTAAAATATTGGATAAATACGAGTTTTTAACAAACGGACACGCAATATTTCTTGCCATGTCTAGTTTTAATGATGACGTCGATAAGGTGCTGATTTAAATTGTCAAGGTATTAATTATAGGTATTTAAGTTTTAATATAATACGGTAAGGATATTGAACCAACTATTTAAGAAAAGAAAGGCGGAAATTAAAGAACTTGACATTTATACCGCAAAAAAAATGAACAACATAAGGAAAACGGATTATACAAGAATTTGAATTAAAAACCAGTTCATGCGAATTCCTATTGAAAGGTATATGAAACAAAATAGCTACTTCTATCGTAAAAAAGTAGTATCATAGATAACTGTTACTTTGATTAGATCAAAGGCAATCATTAATATAATATGTTTGCATATATAATCGTTAAGGATGGGATTTATTAATAGATAGTTCACTCAGAAACACTCTCAATCAGATGTGTTGTTGAGTTCCGTTATTGCTCATAATAAATACATGCAGATACGGTTGCCATGTTCTTTGATGTTGAACAATAGTTGCGAAAAATTTTAACAATGAATATTGGGGCGTTCGCGTTATGGTAATCGGTATAAAATCAATTAAAATTATTTGAAATCCTGTTAGATTGTGATGCGTTTTTGCTTAAATCAGCGGCCACACACCAAGCTTATCCATTTAATTTTATTTATTATTATATCATAGTCAAAACGGATATTTTATTTCCGTACGTTGCAACCGCCTATGAAATAACTCAAGCTCAAGCAACAAAGCGAATGATGTTAACATAATTTTTTTTTCGCCGAACAATAAAAATCAAGTCACCGTTCCTACGGAATACAGCACCACACATGATTATTACATAGATAACATTTAAATAAAATAGGTTACCTATTTTTATAATCTTTATAACTTTATAATATTTGTATTATTGAGGCTATTATAGACTATTTATAGTAGCTAGAATAGGCGGGCCCGTTGTTTGACGGGTCCGATGGTCTAATGGTCAGACCCCCTGGCTACAAAACCAAGGGTCGCGGCTTCGAATCCCGCTAGGGCCAAATGTTTGTGTGATGAACATCGGTATTTGTACTCGAGTCATGGATGTTTATGAATTAAAGTATTTCTATCTGTTCCCTAGCTTCTATAGTACAAGATTCGATCTAAGTTTGGGGCCAGGCAATTAGGGCAGGTGTGTTAGTTCAAAAAAATATTTATTTATTTATTATTACACAACGCTAACGAATGTGTAAGTAGTGATTTTATCTTTTTCTTTAGAGGTTCAGTATAGGTTTAAGAAAAATGTTTTTTTACTTACATTTCCCTCAGCAACAAGGCGATTCGAATTCATATCAATAACATAAATCAATAATTAATCTGCGAACATCATAAAACTGATAAGAAAACGTATCTATATAAGTAACTTAACCCTGTTATTTGTAACAAAATGAAATATTGCATAAACAAAGAACCTTATTATTTCATTATAAATAAAAATATAGTTTAGGTAAATTTAGAACTGTGACGAATTCACACATACTATTTTCCGTGACGAATTTACGTTGTGACTAATTTACAACAACCCCTTTCTGTTTTTTTTTCGCAGGATAACTCTTGAGCAACAAGTAATACCTACCTACCTACCTAGTCGAATTAATTTCGATTATGGAAAGATCAAACAAAATCATGTTGGTTACGGGAAACCCTTTGAGTTTCGAGAATATAATATGGTTTTCTAATATTGCCCTAGGAAGCGATGGGACTTAATAATCCAGCGCCCTCAAGCGTTATATTGATATCGCGAGGTAGCTTTACTATGTTAGTTAGCCCATGCCGCCATCTTTAATGACGCAAAATTACGAGAAACTTTATTAATTATACAAAATTCGAACGTAAATTGTCAGTGATAAAATGAATGTATTTACCAAGTTGGAAGATGCAGAGCTTGTCGGATCCCTCGTAGATGTCGACTGATGCACCGAAGAGGATGGAAAACCCCATGATGGTGTCAGCTAGGGACACGTTCCCGAGCAGTAAGTATGTGCTCTTGTGTTGTTGGCCTGCGGAATAAATAGACACGTAAATATGATGAAGCTAGCGGCCGCCTGGGACACATCGTGCCACATTATCATCATCAAAATTTAAGATCGTTACTCTTCTCGGGACTCTGCAAGGACCTTAATATCCCTAAACTTATTTTTGTCGAGTTTTTTGCCGATTCTTCTCGGCAGAAAACTGCCTTCCGAATCGATGGTCGAGTCATTACTACTGAATTTTTTTTATGACGATTCATAAGTGCATATATTAAGCCCATTTGAATAAAGAATATTTTGATTTGATTTGATTTGATACGCCTTGACATTAAGCCTTTCCTTTATTTAGTGTTATACTATAGCTCAGGGTTGCTTAACCTGGGGTCCATAGACTACTATGGATTCCGTCCGTAGCATGTGTGTCGGGGGTCCGCAGTAGGTCAGTCAGTCTAAAAGTATTTTTTCGACGAAGTGTGACACCATACACACCGAACTACCAACAAAAATAACTTTTGGTTATCTTTGTTGGTGGTTCGGTTGGTAAGGTTTTTGTGTATAACAATACATGCATAACATAGTAGAGAAACACTGCCGTGGAAAGCCGAGGCACGTCGCTTGTAACAAATAAGACAATTTCACACAATACGTCTACTCTACAGCCATCTATAGCTATTATCTTTGCTAGGTACGTCAGAACGCCGTACCATGAAGTCCTGGATACAGTTCCCAAGTCAGGCAAAATTTTTGTAGGTCATTTTGAACATAGCCCAGGTTTGTGAAAACCAACCCGCATTTGGCAAGCCTGGTGATAAAACCAAAAGCCATCTTTGTAACAAAAAAAATATTGCAAATTATCATGGAGGCCTTCCTTTTGGGA
The DNA here is from genome assembly GCA_958496325.1 of Nomophila noctuella. Taxonomy (NCBI): domain Eukaryota; kingdom Metazoa; phylum Arthropoda; class Insecta; order Lepidoptera; family Crambidae; genus Nomophila; species Nomophila noctuella. The sequence goes on along the minus strand of OY292499.1, from coordinate 11,202,578 downwards.
AAATAATAGGCTGATACTTTGCTGCATCAGCGGTCTTAAGGCTGATAAATATTGTTATAAAAAAATTGTTTGAAAAGAACTTCATCAATTTTGTTTCCCAGAATCAATTGAACGTATAAATCATAATTTGAGCGTCTCTCGAACGAAACACTTGACATTGGCGGAATCTGCGCTTTGCATATTAACATGGTATTGTACTTGATCCATAAAAACGTCAAATAAAAACCAGTTTTGTTATGGACAAGCAAAGACTAGAGATAGATCAATGAAAAGTATACGGAATCACATTTAATTTTGTTTCGTATAAATATCATCACAAAATTTGTGATGATATTTAATATGGTGTTTGTAGTGTGAGGGACATTGAACTCAAACCTCAAACAAGACAGCGCCTAGCACAAACTAATTTATCTTTGTACCTACATTTATTATTATTTTTATTGTCATTATATTAAACACCGTAATATTTTGAAGCTATATATAAGGTCCAAAGGAACTATTGAAAATTTATAGGTATAGTTACATTAGCTTAATTTTACGTGATTTGCTTAAAAGGTAACTTCATTTTTTTAAGTGTGAAATATTTCAATAGGTACCACAAAATTCAATTTTGATACATTATAGTATTATCGTTAGCATTTCATTTAAAGATGTCATCACACTCACTCATATTATAAATCTGAAAGTTTGACTGCTTGGATCACACTGAAACCACTGAACGGATTTTAGTGAAATTTGGTATACAGACAGGGTATGTGCTGACTTAGGTAAAGGGAAACTCTTAATCCTCATTAAATGCTCCCATTGGATAAAACAGGGATCTTAATAACGGTGGCAAAGCCGCGGGTAAAAACTAGTGGCAAATAAATCTATGCTATTATTACAAACCGAAGTAAAGACTGATGAACATAGAATTTCAATTTAATTCTGCTTTAAGTTAAATCAGTTTTGTACAAATTGTGCGCGAAGTATTAACATTTACTGTTTACTCAAAGCAGCTCACTAAAATCGTAGAAGCTTAAGTAATTATTAGTTAATTAACACCTTTTGTACGTTTGTCATTAGCACTTACAAGTAGCTGCTTTTAGCAGAATTTAGCACATTGTATCTTTAAATTAGTTATGACATTAAATTATAAAATTGTTACATAGAATACGATTTATTGCAGCATTTAAATTATTATTTCGGTATGAATGACAACGAAATAATACTATTAATAGAATTTAATAAACCAACAGCCTCTTTGTTCGTTTGATGTAATATGCACAAATTCATTCAAAATTATGTTTAAATAATTCATGTTGCATAATAATAATATTTTGGTATGTTCTCACGTTTCTTCTAGGAGGTAATCCTGTTTCATCATTATTTAATTAAAAACTAAAAATATTTATGTGGGAACGATATATGTACCAGTAAGTAGGCATGCATATATTTAATGCTGATGTCATTTGCAATGAATATTTAGGTTTATTTGAACGATCACCAAAGCCTGTTGACACAGGACTATGCAAATTAGTATATTTACCAAGTAAAGATTAACTAAAATATTAATTTACCGCGTAGGTTGATCTGAAGAGTACTCCTTATTATTTTAATGCATTACATAGTTAATTGGGCAAAAAATCGAGTTACACAATACTTACTTATTTGAATAGATCCAAGCAAATAATATGGAAATGAGCGTGGTCAACTCAGACTGTCACGTTTTTTTGTATAGCGATGCCACGGCCGCGAAAAAGGTATTTAGGAATATCATGTGTTTGACGACCCGTTTCGTGTATTGGTCGAGTTGTTGCCTATTATACAAGGGGTCGTGGGTTCGATTCCCGCACAGGACAAACATTTGTATGCATGTTTGTTTGTCCTGGTCTGGGTGGTTATATGTACATATCTATTTAAGTATATTTGTAATATCACTGTTGATTCTGATTTCTGTAACACAAGTGCTTAAGCTACTTCTACTTATCACGGGGAGTCAGATCAATGTATGTGATGTTGTGAAATATTTATTTATTATTTATTTATATGCTTATAATTTAAAATACTTAACTTACCACTTCATAAGTCATATCTAATTATTGATATCGATGCCTAACGGCCAAAAAGGCCTAACCGCCACTTCACAAACTTTACAGGAGAGAGGATTAAAGACGAAAAATTACAAAAAAAAATCATAAGTCGTTGGGATTGGCTTCCTAAGATTCCAAATTTTAGGTGTAAATATAAAAGATACTTCTCTTCAAAATGTATTTATTAAAGTATTACAAATCATTCATCTAAGGGTGTTTTTAGTCGCTTATGCTCAAATGGATTTATTTTTTTACAGCAAAAATGTCGTAACTGCGTTTAACAAAAAAAATCATGTTAGCCTAAGCGACTTAATTGCATCTGTATTTTTATTAAAATTGCTTAACCGACATTAAGCCAACATAAGAAGTGATTGACGAAAAAGTCTTAGTGTTAGCGAAATACTAAATATACAAGGTGTCGCAGATAACCTGTACCAGCGAAAGTCTGCGACCAGGGACACCAATACCCATAGATTAAATCATTTATTTTGAGAAAAAAATGGGATAAGCGCCACAATGCATAGTAATATGTGATAGGGCAAATAATCCTAAGCGCCATATCTTATATTTGAAAATTGCAGTCCGAAAGTATTAAGCGACATTTTTGTTATTCATTGCTTTCAAGCAAAATTTGTCTAAGTAAGTTTTTCAAAATATTATATTTCCTAACCACCAGAATGAAAAAAAACACTAAATATTGGGCGCTTAGGACGTAAAATTAAGGCTTCGAGCCTTAATTTACCAACCGCTTAAGCGACAAAAATAACGCCCTAGAGAGACGAAACCTAGATAGAACGACGAAGAAAAAAAGGCGATTCCAATGATGTATATAAGTCGATTTCGCAAAAAATGTCGCTTAGGCCATTTTGGCCGTTAGGCATCGATATAGATTTTAATAAACAGGTTTTACACTTAGGATTTTAGGTTTAGTGTCACAGACCAAGCACATTCTCATATTTAGTTGACGACAAACCAGTAGTAGGCGTATATTTAGTTATTTTCAACTTCAAAAAAACCGGCCAAGAGCGTGTCGGACACGCCCATGAAAGGGTTCCGTAGCTAAAAGATGGCCCGACCGCTTAAGACACCATTTAATAATGGCAACTGCACGTCATAAGTTGGTCAAGTTGTATAAAAATAACTATGTATGATACAGAGTTCGCTATAGTTTTCGTTGAAAGTACTTACTTGGAGGATTACACGACATTTTTTTCAAAATTATTGTAATAGTATTTCAAAAGTTAAGGGGGGGGGACGCTCTAATTTTAACTTTGTATTAATATATCTCGAGACTGGGGTGTTTGATCGACATGGTTTCAAGGCAAGTTTTATTGTATTTAAAAATACCTTTTTAACGATACCCCACACGATGGGGTAAGTCGAAGTTTTTTTTTCGAATTTACTTTTCGTTGTATGGGAGGGGGGGTACAAATAATTATTTTTCGATTATTTTAAAAACCAATTCTTGAATTATCACTATACATCTCTCCACCAATTTTCGTGGCAATCGGTTCAGAAACGGCGGAGAACGAGCCAGGACAGACAGACAGACAGACAGACAGACAGACATGACGAAACTATAAGGGTTCCGTTTTTTGCCATTTGGCTACGGAACCCTAAAAACCTTACTCTGTATTCAATGTACTGATGTGCTGGTTCTGGGGTAGGTACTTACATATATCCACACAAGCGGCCGCCCGAGACTCCGTCCGCGTGGAATTCGGTTTCCGCACACATAGTGTTATACTATAGCTTAAAGCCTGCCTCGACTAATGGAATATTCAACGCAAAAATATTTTTTTCAATTCAAACCAGTTGTTTCTGTGATTAGCGCGTTCAAACAAACAAACAAACTCTTCAACAATGTTAGTATAGATTTGGAAATACATCACGGCAATTATTTCACTTGTGTTATTATTATATGCAAATACTATGTTTTTAAGTGACAGACATTTAATTGTGCTCAAAGAGAAACAATGTTCAAAGGCGTAAAGTAATAACCAATACACAAAGGACGATTATTTTGGATTATTGCATTCACATTTGACATAAATACGCTGATATATAGACTGTTTCATGTACAACCTTTTGTTTTTATATTTATATTATATATTTTACACGTTTTTACTTTTATTACCAAGATCTAATATTAGCTCCTTACTGGAAAGAGCAACTAAAGCCGCTTTTCTCGGCTCATACCAAATATGGTTGGGAAGGGAGAGGAATGTCATCGGTGAAGGTGATCGTTAGTATACTATAAAGGGGCCCCTTAAACCTACACGCTGGGTCGAAAATCCCAGGCGCCGACTGACATTCCTCTCTGTTCTACGCGATGGACCCGGCACCCGCACGCACGGAGAATCCATGGATACATTTCAATGTGATGATGGCCTTTTTAAAGAAAACACGAGTTACGATACGTTTTGTCGGGCACTATAGTCAACTTCATCTTAGATAAGTAAAATCGACACTATTCTTAAACATTAAGAACCCTATGGAAAATCATATAAACAGCTCGTGAAGCTCATTGCCTTGAAATAAAGTTTAATTTCGCATAAGAAGTACATATACATACATGGCATAGAGATTATCTTTGCTGAAATGGACTACAGTTACCAGTTACTTCGCCAGACGATTTTTTGTGTAATTAATTAATTATCACATACATTTTACGACACATTTCGAAGTAATGACGACATATTTCCACTGTGCCTTGATTTAGCTGCTTGAATTCATCTATTGAAAATTACGGCTAGTTTGAGTTTTAAATTAACACATCCTACATGCAGGATTCACAGTATTAGTACCGACATACCTACTTGATGACTTTTTTCTTGATGAGTGATTTTGACTTGATGGGCTTGACGTATTTTTCCTAAGCATAAAACCGGGATTGCGAGTGCTTCTTTTACCTACTGGGAATTTTATGATTTTAAAGACACAAAACGAATCGATGGTCTAGTGGTTAAAGTACCGAGCCGTGGATCGAGTTCTTGGGTTTATAATTACCAACCTGCATTTGGAAAGCGTGGTGTGGTCAAGCCAAAACCTACCTTTGTAACGAAAACTTGATTTCAAATGATGTATGTATATGAACTTTGAAAGACAAGAAACGCTCAGAAGTTCTTATGGTATATTGTGACTACGCCTTCGAATTAGCTCATCATAACATGGCAAACGTAAAGTTCTTTTTGTTTATAAAATGTTCCTATATGTATTAAACTTATATAATAGAGCTGAAGAGTTTGTTTGTTTGTTTGTTTGTTTGTTTGAACGCGCTTATGTCAGGAACTGCTGGTCCGATTTGAAATATTATTTTTGTATTGCATAGTCCAATTGACAAGAAAGGCTTTAGTTAGACTACAGCCTATACTTTAGTATATACCTACCTACCTATGTGTGCGGAACTTGAAACCCCGCGGACGGCCGCTAGTCACTACATAGTCTTCTATACTTATAATAAATCTGTAGAGAGGTCAATTCTGTACATTAAATATATTTTCAAAATAACTATAAGGGGGTGATAAGTGATCGATACTGATGCCAAAAATGCAATCAGTAAAATTTTTGTCTGTCTGTCTGTCTGTCTGTCTGTCTGTCTGTCTGTATGTTCCTTATAGAAACAAAAACTACTGGACGGATTTTGACGAAACTTGGTACAATTATTCTTTATAATCCTGGGCATATTATAGGATACTTTTCATCACGCTACAATAAATAGGAGCAGAGTAGTGAAGGAAAATGTTGGGAAAACGGGAGAATTTACTACATTTTTTTAAGCTTCTGTCGCGTCTGCAGCTTTAATGGTTAAAGTTACATAAAAATCACGTATGATGAAAAATATTCTTCATAAAATTTCCAAAAAAATATCCCTTGACAGCATATGTCTATGTTTCATGGTTGACTCACAATAACATGTGTAACTCCTGATCCAGATTGGTTTGAACGCGCTAATCGCAGAAACAACTGGTTCGAATTGACAAAATCTTTTGGATAGTCCACTTACCATTTGTCGAGGAAGGCTTAAAGCTATTTATAGTAACACTGTGTACGGAAACGAAACCCATGCGGACGGAGTCGCTGGCGGCCGCTAGTATAAAATAAAGTCGCTTTCTCTGTCCCTATGTCTCTTTGTATGCTTAAATCTTTGAAACTACGCAACGGATTTTTATGCGGTTTTTTTTACAGATAGAGTGATTCAAGAGGAAGGTTTTTATGTAGGTATAATTCGTGCATAATATAGTAAAGAAACACTAATAAACTTAGTCGCACCCGTGCGAAGTCGGGGCGGGTCGCTAGTCTTCTACGAGTATAAAGTGCTCATTGAAACAAACAAATTCAGGAAAATCGCATTTTAAATTGTCTGATAATCAAAACCAGGATCTTTCGGCCTTCCGGCGTAAAATCCGAAGCCAGTGCACTGTCAAGGTTAAAATTACTTTCACATGCATTCCTCCTTACTACAGGCTCGAAGTATTTTAGCTTATAAAATAATTATGCTCAATACATGCTTTCGTTTTGAATTTATCCGGTACGATATTATTGCACAATAATAAGGCGACTCACAAGGTACATATTATTTTAAATGAATTAGGCGATTCATAAGGAATCGCTTTATTATTTTGATGACGTGGACCCTGAGATATTAATAGGTAATTTGATTCTTGAGAAAACTTAATTTGAAAAGCAAGTTGATAATAATCGGAATATTTTGAATAACCTGTCTTTCTGTCATTAATTTCTAAGCATTCTAATGTTATAAACGCAAAAAAGTTCATAACTAAGACTATGTAAGGTCGACTTAATACTCTTTGTAATAAAGAAATAGGGATTACCCAAATGTATTATGAGCTTGTTGAAGTAGAAAATGAAACACATGTTACACATGATCCATTCTTCTGGGTAATTTTTTTAAAGCAGAATTGTTGCAGAATAGAAGATTTAAATTGTAATTATTTGTAGACCATCATCATTATCCTAGCGCCTCTCCCGTTTGCATCCTCAGCCATTGCCTCGGAGCCCAAGTTACGCTACGAGTAACGAGTATGATCCTGAAATGACGATTGTAAAGATTTGAAGATCTGACGTGAAAAAGATGTGCTGGTACCATTGAGCAAATAGGTGATAATAGGAGAGTTCCTAAGAAATGCTACTTTACATTCTGTTTATACGTGAAAATGCATTGACATCTCTAATTCGAACAGGACCTTGTAAATTACGCAAAATTGTATTAAGGGATACAGCTATGTTGCTTATTAAAGGTTCACGTTATGAACAAACGATTTTTTTATTTTGGAATTGTATTTAATTTATTGCACAGGGGTACTCGATATTTTGGTCTCCGTAGACTCATTTAACAACACGGAAAGTTCTGTGTGAAGTGTCATATTGCATTGTTTTTGCATAATGTTTTTCCCCTTTTCTTACTGCAATGAATTATTACAAAATACGACGAAATAAATTACGAGTACCTACGTCCTGTAATTGTACAAGGATATGAAGGGGGTATTTCAGCTCCTTATGGTCCAATGCAAGTTGATGGAATTACAAAATACCCCATTTTTGAAGTTTGATTTTAGATGAAGAAAAATAACACCTACTGATGGGGAACTAACTAGCATACAAGTAGGCCAATCAATGCGCAGGTTTTGGCTTAAGCCAAAGTGAAGAGAGAGAGAGTGAGACGTGCTCCAGAAGGCTCCTGTTCTCTCTACCGTCGTGTCGAGATTACTGCCCTACCGAACTATGAGGGTGAGGAAATAGGGAATGCACCTGTGCTTGCGCACTCACTTGTGCACTATAAATTATATATCCAGCGCACCTGGTTGATCTTAAGATCGGCCGCCAAGGCCGAAAAACGGCTGGAGGATATAATTTATTATTTTGTTAAATATTATGAGGAACACAGCCAGTATGGAAATCAAGTTTAAATATCTTTAGGAAAAACATTACCAGCGTAGATTTTGACGTAAGACCGTTCATCTAGGTATCTCCTAGCGTAACTTATTAGTATGGCACAAAGATTTTTTGCACAAAACGCCCATTTGCCGAGGCAAGTGATTACATACATAGGTATGTCTGCAACAAAAAATGGTTTACTAACATACCTTTCCGCAGAATCAGACCGCTTGAAATCACGACGATCAGATTGCTTAATACAATAAGCGTGCCCAAGACGTAGGCAATCCATTTGTACAGGATCAGTTGCTCCTTCTCCCTAGATCTATAGGCTTCGTACAAGTCGAACAAATGTACTTGAGCATCATCACTGTTATTCACATTTGTCACATTCGTCCCGGTTAGGTTAAGAAAATTTATCACTTGATTTATAGTCACATTTTCTTTAAACACGGCATCCATACTGCCTTCCATTTTGTATAAATTGTCACAGCCGAATTATGTTTGTATGTTTACGTTAACAAGCTATGTAAATATGGTACTCAGTGGGCACATGTCAATACATTGAAACGTCCGTATAGAATGACTCTTCAAAGAGGCTGTATGTTGAGGATAAAGCGTAACTGGTAAGTTTTGTTTGATATAATGAGACTATTTACATTTTTATGGCTCTACTGTAGAGAGTGGCTTTATTTGAGTGCGCGGTTTTGTTATTGTTCTTTTAACAAAATAATTAGGGGTAATCGATGTATATTTGTTAAATTCTTGTACTTACATGTTTATTTAGACACAAATTATGAAGTTGATTGGAATTCGAACAGTCGGTATTTGTACGTTATTGTTATTTAACTATTAAGTAAAGACATTAAGAGTTCCTTAACATGTATGAACAAATCATGTGCACAAAATATTAAAAAAATGTTTTAGGTGTATGTACATACTTCGAAAACAACTCCTTGAACTAAGTGTCGTTATATTATTTACTTCTAATTACCTATATAAGATTTACTAATAAACCTACGCCAGTAGAAGCATCACCGTGTGCCATGACGACGATGTACGGAATCTTCAATATGAAAAACAATTTTCTGTTTATTTATTTTCCTTTATATTTCGTAAATTATACTTTATATTTAGTCTACGCTGATGATATGAAACTTTCCATGCAAATAAAAAATGACGCAGACGTTTTACTGTTGCAGGAGGATCTAGATCGACTCACTGAATGGTGTAACAAAAACAGACTTCACCTTAATATTGAAAAATGCAAATCCATCCGTTTTTCACGAAGCACGAATAATAATAATTTAACATTGTCTTATACCATCAATGGACTACACCTGCAGGAGGTAGACTCTATTCGTGATTTAGGTGTTACAATGGACAAGCAATTGAGGTTTCACAAACATATTGACTGGTTGGCAACCAGGGGTTTCCAGATGCTGGGGTTTCTGTTGCGTAACTCAAAAGAGTTTAAAAAGTCCTCCACCAAAATACTTTTATACCAGGCACTAGTCCGTTCCGGCCTGGAATACTGTAGTCAGGTTTGGTCTCCACAATACGAGGTTCACTCAAAGCGTATAGAGAGAATCCAAAAGAGATTCCTTTGGCACCTCTCATTTCAGACGAACATGGCTAAGAAATTACCAACTTATCGAAGCCGCCTAGACTTTTTCAAGTTAACTGGGTTGGAGGCGCGCCGACAGTACTTAGATCAAATGTTCCTTTATAAGATCATCAATTCTACAGTGGACAGTCCTGACTTACTAAGAACCGTGTCCTTAAATGTCCCAAATAAATTACCACGCCGCGAAAGATATGTGCCCTTTTTCATCGCTGGCTCAAAAAGCAATTTGGGTCACCACGCCACCATGAATAGAGTGATGAGGAAGTACAATCGACTTCATAAGAGTTGTGATATCGACATTTTTTCCAATACACCACGTACATTTAAAAATAAAGTTTTAAAGCATATTGCTTCAATTTAATTTTACTATTAGTTACTTATATTTAGTTCAGAGATAGATAATGTTTGGAGTTAATTTTAATTTTAAGATAAATTGCACAGTCCACTTTCCAAGCTGTGGCAACCTATAATTAAGAAAACACTTAGCCTTAATCCTGTATCTAGCATTAGGTTAATTTTTAGTTCAGTGTTATTCTTGTTGGTTGTTCTAAATAAATAAATAAAATAAATAAACTCAGTGACTGTTATTGCCAATTAGGTTCATGACTACACAAGTCGCTGCTTTGAATACAAAGTTTAGATTTGACTAGGTACTTTGACTAACTTGTAATATAGTTACGTGGATATTATCTAGGTATGTAATGTAAAGTTATGTCCTTGTTGAGGGAAATCCCCGCCGTTGCTATGGTCCTGAGAAAGGTACATAGGAATGTAGGATAACATTACGCACATTAAAGACTCAATACAGATGTTGTTGGAACTAGAGAGATCCCTATCTATAATAAAAATATAGAAACAGGTTCGGCAGTAGGTCATAATGAGAACACAAAAAGATTAAGTTCTGACTTTTTTCTTATCCAAGGACTTCATTATAATATATTCAAGTATATTATTTTCGATATTACATTAATCTATATTTTACACACAAGCTTATCTCAGGAACTTAGGAATTATACAGGAATTATAGTAGCAAAGAAAGATGCTGACAATCACACCAAATGAATAGCAAGTGTTACACTGGACGTAACTATTTATATACTTACCGGTTTAGAGTCATATCAGTATGATTAATGATAAAGTACCTATAAAGTTATTAAATAATATCTATTGACAATCGTATTTTTAAAACGACCTTGTAAATTACGTAAAATTGTTTTAATGCTACACCTACGTTGCTAATTATAAATAGCTTCACGGTATGCAGAGACTTACTTAATTTAACTTTGACCTTACACAATGATAGGATGTGAGTAGCACGACTGCCTAAGCACAAAAAAAGAAACTACTTCTATGACATAAAAACCACAAGTTGTTGTTATACTTTTAAGTGGTTGGCAGTCTACAAGATAAATTCTTTGCTCATTTTCTATGGCCGTTCAAAGCTTTACAAAATTTCCTTCATATAAAAACTGGTTGGGGTTCGGTATTTTTTTTAGAAATGGTAACTTTATGGCCGTAGAACCAGATCAACACGATCATGGTTGGTGTAATTTGAGTTTGCTAATTCTCAATGTTTTTATTTTATACTTGGTATCATGAACAAGGCATGAACACTGTCGTAAACCGACATTGCCCCGATAAACGTATGTACCTATATCTAGGCATATTATTATAAGTATAGTCTAGGCAATAAAATAAGTGGGTATTTTTTGCCCACTAATTTTGGTCTGAAAAAAATATATATAGCTATCTAATAATTGGTTTTATTGAATAACTGATAATTCGATGTTTTTTTTTGTTTAAACTGAGAATCGATACTGCAAATCCATTAATGTTCATTAGTCCATTGACCTGTCGACTAGAACGACTATTAATAACCATTTTTTTTACTTATAAGTAGCTCATATGCCGAGGAAAACAGGTATCTAACTATGTCTGCCAAAAAAAAACAAGAAAAAAGTTTTCATACCTCCTTGTCGCAGAATTAGACCGCTTGAAACCACCACAATTAAATTGCTTATTATTATAATAGCTCCCATGACGCGGAAAATCCATTTGTATAGGATCACTTGATCCATATCCATGTAGCATACATACTGGTCGATGTAACCTATCAGAGACACATCACTGTTATTCACATTTGTCACATTTGCCATTTGCATCCGATTAAAAGTCACATTTTCTTTAAACACGCAACCGAAACTGCCGTCCATTTTGTATATTTTATCACAGTTTGAATTAAGGTTGAATATTTCCGCAAACCAGTATTAGATGGTGCTCAGTCGTCACATGTCAATACTTTGGCCTATCTGCTTAGAATGAGCCTTTTCAAACAGGCTGTAGTTGGCAGGGTTTGTTTGGTTTAATGAGACTAGTTTAAATATTATGACTTTTATAACCCTGGCAGTGCGTAGAGTGACTTTATTTGTGGCAGCTTTAGAGGCGGTTATGTTAATCTATACCTACTAATATAACAAAGCTGAAAAGGTTGTTTGTTTGTTTAAACGCGCTTATATCAGAAACTAGTGGTCCGATTTAAAAGTTGTTTGCGTAGTCCATTGGTCGAGGAAGGCTTTAAGCTATAGCATAACACGAGGTTTGCGGAAATGTAAATCCACGCGGATGGAGTCGCAAGCGGCCGCTAGTTTTCAAAAAGATTTACAGTTACAAAGGGTACCTACCTGCTAGAAGTATCTACGTTAGATAAATTATTTTTCTAAAATTCTTTACAAAAAAAATTTAGCTATTTAGTAAGAAGTGAGAGTGAGAGAAGTGAGAGAAGAGAGTAAACCCATAATGAGTAGTTTTATCTTTTCGATTCATGCCTACACTAATCGCAAAGTAAAAGCAACAGTCTTTCGGTCATGGTGAAAATGTACGGAATCTTCAATATGAAATACCATTTTCTGTTTACTTATTTTTCTTTACATTTCGTAAGCTCAGTGACTGTTATTGCCAATTAGGTTCATGACTACACATGTCGCTGCTTTGAATACAAATGTTGGGTTCGTAATGTCATTTTGACTATACAGTAGATAGGTACATGGCTATCAACCATATTAGTATGTCTTTATGACTTTGCAGTGGAGAAATCCCTATGAATGTATGTTTCTTGAAAAAAGTACTTACCTACCTACCAGTGCCACCTTACTGTTTTTGAGGGCGGTTTTGATTTGAATTTCTAATGAGTGAGTAGTAGGACCAATATGTATGCCTCCTGACAATCATAACGAGAAAGATAAATAAGACTTTCTGCTAACATAATCATTAATTACTTAATTATTTGATACTAATAAACATAAGTAATTTTTCCATCAATGCTATCAGTTTTTATTCCTTACGACTGAGATCTTATAGGAGATACTACATAACACTTATAAATACTTATTACGGCTTCCGTCTTACACATAAAAATTACACAGTAATTTGATATGTTCTTTATTATATTTACAGGGATACCTACCGATGCCAAAGCAAATAAAACTGAGCTTTATTATTTTCCTAATGTAATAAATCAGATAGATATATACTACTATAGGTACCTACTTAGATAGGTAATCAGAAGGTAATAAACATTTAAATAACTGTAATAAAAGCATAATAACTTTACACACATTTCACATTTCTATCAACTTTAATAGAGTTCCATTACTTCCTTACTGTCCTATTGCATGCGTGTAACAAAATAAATAAATATCTTCAAAGCTGGTAATGCACGTAATAAGGTGTTAGTGAATTAGTGATTTGCAGACAATGGCAAGGCAAGGATAATAATTGGTAGAATAGAAAATTCCTTTAATCATAAATCACCAAAACGTGTAAAACGGAGCGTACTCGACGTACGTTCCTTTATATGCGATACCAACCGTAAAACACTCTCCAGTGCGTGACATCGGATGAAATAATCGCGATCGCGTACAACGGAGTAGAATGTTTATATGTCAAGCGGATTATGTCAGAAATCTAGTAGATGCTTTTAGTGGTTTTATTTATTGGAATACTCGTAAAGTAATAAAAAATGTTCAATTTATCCATTTTGAAACAGTTTTCAAGGTATGAAATATTTAACGCACAGATAAACTTCAAAGTTATACGTTTAACCTAAAATACCATAAAATATTTTATTTCAATTCCATGATTTCAGATTGTCCCTTTCTCCTGTGACAAAATTAGCAGTAAACTTAAGAAATGTGTCTACAACGAGTGCACTTCAGTTCAAATTTACAGAACCACTCTGGTAAGTTTTGCCATAGGTTAGAATAAAAGTAAATAATTCAAAGGATTTGTACTGTAGACTATGTGTAACATTACATACAGGTATAACGTGTGTTTTAACCTGGATTCATTTTATATTCTGTGATAAACTTATTGTTTTTATTTATCAATCATTAGCTATGCTATGCATTAAAGCGTATTGGTTATATAATTGTATTGTATTCTCATTTTAGTGCTGAGCCCATGAAAAAGAAGAAGAAAATGGACCCCGCAATCATCAAGGCCCGTGAAGAGCGGCGTCGTAAGAAGTTGGAGAAACAAATCCGACGGTTGCAAAAAAATGCCCGTCAACTGAAGCCAATTGATGAAATGGAGATTCCTTTGAACCTATTAGATCAAATTGGGTATGTACTGTATTAGTTTAAATAAGTATTACTTAACATCACGAACTAGTAAATAAGTAAGGACTCCATACCATGGTACTGAGACGTGCAGCCACAAATCTTTGCTGCATGTGTGATTGTTACGTCAATGTTACCTCCAAATGATGTGATGTGTAGTAAACAATATTCAGTCAATCTGTTTAAAAATGTTTAAAAATTATTGGAATATAATGCTATGAGTAAAAGATGTCAGATAGCATAAATGGATGGTTACTAATGGTAACAGGCTTCCTATTATGAGAGTGACATTCCCTTCCCTGTCCAAGCAAGTGTGCTTCAATGTACGCTGAAAATTTTTTTTAGCTATTCAATCTTTTGAGTCCTGGGATTAAGAATTTTACTTGTTAAGTAATAACAGGTAATTTAATTAACAAGCTTTTTAAGAGATATGTAAAAAAAAAATTATTTCCTTCATTCCTTCACATATAGGTAATTTTTCTTGTACCTCATTGTGTTTGTGATACAATGAACTGATATGGTTCCCAATTTAAAGACTCCTTCTTAATGATGATTTGTAATTATACTTTTCAATGATACCATAACTCACCGCTATACTATATACCATACCATAACGCAAACATGATATTTATGTTACAGAAAACGAAAAAGACCACCAGTTAATCTATCAGCTGAGGTACAAGAGGAAAGAGCACTTCTACAAAAAGAATGGGCTCGGTACAAGCGGGAGGAGTACATGGCACACGTTGCGCAGATCGACAAAATCATGGCCTCTCAGCGGAGAGCATTGGATAAACTGTATGAAGAATCAGAGGAGTTGTACAATGAAGCAATAATGGTAGTTATATTTCTTAGTTTTTAATTATTTCTTATATGTATATAGCTAACTTAAGATTTCACAGAAAAATATTTGATGACAAAGCCAAACATAAAAAACAATTTAAGAAGATAACTTTGTTTTGCGCTCTGGTTTGTTTTACAAATTTGTTAATAATTTGAATCCCAAAGTCAAACTTTTGGTGGTGAAAATAAGTTTCACAAAATTATTTAAGTACAATAAATACATCTGTTAAATTGATAAAATTAGCTACAAGCTTTCAGGGTGTACCCAAGGAACTAATTTAACTTTTTTAAATATTAAAAAAATCTTGTGGTTATCATTTAAAAACTCTTTGTGACTAAAGAATATTTCTTTCAGCCGGACTTATCCCTGATCCCGTATTCAATCAAAGGGCCGGTTGCAACACCTCCCATAAAGGAATACGAATCACCCGACGGAGAATACATTGATGTTTCCAAGAAATGGGATTAGTGGTCAATACGATATTGTTGTAATTAGTTTTGTAATATATTAAATGTTTAATTGCTTGACATTCTTTTTCATTAAGACTTTTAGGTATTAAGGGTACCTTCTGAAGTTTTAATTGTTGATACATAATATGATTTCGAGCGAATAGGACAATGCCAACTCTACTGTAATTATAATCACTCTAGAGGCGACTAGGACAACTCTAAGGAAACTCGGACACCAATGGCTCTTTTGATTAAGAATTGTCCCACTAAATTGTTTATTATTTTTGCATATTCAATTTAGTCACGACACTTCCATTTTAATAGGTCTGCTTAATTACTTTGGTTGCTCACTTGTTCAAAATATGGGTAGTGAGCAGTTAACTATAGTATGCTCGATTAAGATTATTATCTATTGAAAATTTTACTTTTTGTTTGTATTATTATTGTTTGCTTCACGATTTATTCGGTCAATCTGCCTCTACGTTGTTATCCACGAAATATTTTAAGTGAAATCCTCCGACCTCATCTTTAATTGATTGATTTCCGTTCATATAGGGAGTTATACACATCCATAATTATTTAACGATATTTTGCATTGTTATAAAATTATACTTTTAGGTAAAGTCACTCAAGAAGAAAATCAATTTTCTGCATCATATATCACGAACATTGAAATTCATGTTTTCAATCAAATACAAAAGTGATGCATTACTTGAAAAAAGGTCTACTTATAGAATTATCAAAAATATAAGTAATGCTGTTTGTAAAGTGAATTTACGAATTAGGAAACTTAGGTATGAAATTAAAATGTGATGCTCTGTATACCTTGAGAGTAAGTTAATCTGAAGTTTATTTTTTTACGTAGGTACCTACATAATGTATGTAAAAACATTTAA
The DNA here is from genome assembly GCA_958496325.1 of Nomophila noctuella. NCBI lineage: Eukaryota > Metazoa > Arthropoda > Insecta > Lepidoptera > Crambidae > Nomophila > Nomophila noctuella. Next base: position 11,186,176 of record OY292499.1, on the reverse strand, counting down.
CTTTTCATAACAATATTTTTACAGTGCGAAATCTGTATGCTGTAACATTTGTTATGACTTTTATACAATTTTGTTACGGACGGACTGATAATATTAAAGATGGCCTTGTGTACATAAATAATCCAATAGAATCGGGCTTGTTTGGCCATTGGATTCCACTTAGTATTTTAAAGAAACATATGGAATTACAAGCTGGTTATACAAAACCTGATGAAAAACTTATACAGAAATTAAAATGGTCTAAAGTGCCATTGCCTGGAAGTAAATTAACTAAGAGACGGCCAGGTAATAATATTGATGTGACAAAGAAAGATGCAGTTATACCACCATCCATTAAGACGACCAAACTTTTTGAAACCAAGAAATTCGTCGAAAGCACAGATGAAATATATGATAAAATTAAAACCTCCGTAACTGAAAAGCTTTTGACTACAAATAGCGCACCTGTAAAAGAAGAGGTTGACTCGAAAAATTCAGGACAAACTATAAACGATGAATCTACTACTAAAGTCTACACTACTGTGACAGACCGCACCGAAAATACTTCTGCAGGCAGTGCTGATAACGTTTCTGGAAATAATTCAAAGAGTATCCCTTCTACTACAGAACAAACATCACCGACCAGTATTTCAACTACTGCAATAATTAGTCCTGATACTGAAAACACGACTTCAACAAAGGTACCTTCAATCACTTCAAGAGAGACATCATTGGCCACTACGTCAACTACTAGAGCCATTATTTCATCTACTGCGCTTAAAACTAGTCCTACTGTTTTGACTACTACTGCTGTGGCTTCGACTTCTAGTAGTACTTCCCCGACAACAACCTCTTTGTCTGTATTGACTAGTTCTACTACATCTTCACCTTTGACCACGCAGACTACAAAATCTATTTCTACGGCAACCACCACTTCTGCTAAATCTACTTCTATGAAAACTAACACTTCTGGTAAATTTACTTCTTTGAAATCCACCACTTCTGTTGCGCAAACATCACCTACGTCTTCCACGACTAAATTGACTACAAGTATTACGACAACTACAAGTATTACGACAACTACAAGTACCAAAACAACTTCAAGTACCACTGAATCCGTGGACTCCGGCGATCCGTTTTATTAAAACAATATTTGAAAGTATCTTTTCATCTAAATTTTCTTTCCCATACAAACCCAAAGACAAATATATTGTATTTTGATTCATTTCTAATGGTTACTAGAATATCTTTCGAATACACAACTAATTTTTTTGTTATCCTGCAAGTTTGATGAATTATCGAATGGCATTTCAAATGTATACCAAGAGTAGGTAATGCATGTTTTTAACGACAAACCAATAAAAGAGCGGTATTCTTGTCGGTGTCATTGTATGAAATGAAACACAAAACAACTGTCTTGGCAATTTTAATGGAGTGGTTTTCCATTGCCTTCTCCTTTTCACACACTAACTCGTTGTGTGTAAATCTCTAGATTTTTGATAATCCAGAGGCACGTATGTTTTTGTTTGATCTGAACAGCCGACCTACCACATTTAAAGCGGCGCTCTTACCACTAGGCTACCTATCTGTCAATAGTGCGCTGACGGACAAATGTTTTCGAGTAAAGAAAAATACTACATTGTTGGTAACTCAGTATTACCTATAACTTTTTTAAACTGCAAATGAAACCGAATTCCACCAAACAGGATAAAACCACTTACCAACAACCCTCCGCCTGAACACATGAACCCAAAGTTTGGCCCATTACTTAAACCATTAGACCGCTGATACCTTCCTCTTATCGGCGTCAAGTAAAAGAAATCTGCTAGGATTGGTTTGTATGTATTGCGTGCACGTTACATTGACGGCCAAGGTCTCTATGCGGTGCACAAGTGAAACTAATGGTAGCATTCTTGCTACATCACTACATAGTATAAAACAAAGTCGCTTTTTCTGTCCCTATATGTGTTGTATGTCCCTATGAACGCTTAAATCTTTAAAACTACGCAACGGATTTTGATGCGGTTTTTTTTAATAGATAGAGTAACTCATGAGGAAGGTTTTTATGTATAATATCATCCATTAAATAGTGGACAAGTACCACGGGCGAAGCCGGGGCGGGCCGCTTGTATAATATAATTAGAAATGTTTTGTATGCACATTAAGGTTTAGTATTGTTTACAACAATTCCATGATGTGTTCGGGTACCCTGTAACGATGTTCCCCGTGGCTACATGAATAAAATTATACCGTGTCATGTTTACATTGAAAGTAGTAAAATGTTTCCAATTGAATATTCACATTACCGCTCGGTGTAAACCATTATGCCAGCTATGGAATCAATTAGCGGTATTATGCAACATCATGACTTGCATTTTCGTATATTCAAAAACATACTTTAAAATTTCTTATTACAAGATGAATAGGGGTGGAGAGAAAAAAAGAAATTTTACAAGCGGTTGCTCGCGCTCCATTGATCAGGGATCAAGTAATTTGATTATTTTTTGCGAGCAATAATGGAAGAGGGTGGTATTGTTACTTTTTCATTACACCACGTCTTGTTTGTTTGTGGTGTCATGTTATTAATTAAGTACCTACCTACGTGTTAAATATTTCACGAGTTCTCCCTCGAAGTTTTGCCTGATATTAGAATTATTCGAATGATGAAGAGTCTGCCAAAAGTTTGAAATTACTTCAATAAATTTTGTACTTTACGATCATGATACGGTCTCTTGTTTAGGTAGGTATAAGTCTTGCAGACTGATCTTCACCTTTGAGTCCCCTAGACTTTGAGTACAGAAACACACTATAAAGAAGTTCGGCGTCACTAGTGACTAAAAGTGCAATGTATTTTAAATGACACACTAAACCGAAATTTTGTCGCGTAATTTTGTATAGAAAATGCAGTGCCGAAAATACACGGCCAAACTTCGGTCAAAAGTGGATTCGGTTTCCCGTGGGATTTGAATCCACGATCTCCGAGGTTTTCGAGCGCAGCGCTCTAACCACTACGCCATGAAAGCAGTCAAGAGACGATGTTTGTTTGTCTCGAATTATAATTTTTTTTCATCATCATGACCAGCCTGTTACCATCCTTTGCTGGAAGTAGCCCCCCCAGAAGGGGAGGGGGTCCGTAACTCTATGAGAATTTAACGAAGAACTGGGGGCTTAATGCCAGCCGTTATAGCAGGACGGATTCCAGTGAGTAAGAGAGATGCCGCTTTACATCATGTAAAGCGACATCCCTTTTACTCACTGGAATCCGTCCTGCTATAACGGCTGGCAGTAAGCCCCCTGTATTGATGACCACACAGTTTAGAATCAGAACGCAAATATCCAAGTAAATATTAGTTGTAATGTTTGTTCCGAGCCGTGCCAGTATGTATTTACAAAGGACTTTTGATATGAACGCTAAAATTCACCGTATTTACCTAATATCAATTTATTACATGTACATTTAGCCATTTTGGTATGATGCCTGGTTTTCGTTATATTTTATTTGGGTTTTTTATTATGTATAGAATATTTTTATAGAACTTCTATAGTAGTTTGTTTGGCTGTAAAGTTTATTAAAAAAAATATTTATGCTATGCTTTACTGAAAAGTGTTGCGTAATAGTATAGCCCTGAAAATATGAGTGTGTCTGACATTTGAAGTTTAATGAAAAATTATCAGTTTCAGTCTCTAGTTTCATTACAACAAGCATTTACAAGAGTCAGCATGATTATACATACTACTCTAGTGCGTATAACGTTAAAATAAAACGAAACCCTAACGATTGTTCTAAAGTCTACCCATTAGGGAGGGTTGGTACTATGACTATGTATTTACACGGCCCGGTGTGCGAGTACCCGTAAGTGCACTATCATTTTGCGAGGACATTAAAACAGAACGTCCGAAAACGCTCTGAAAAGGTTTAATTCTTTAGTGTATTTTTTTCGTGGCCGTCGTTGTAAATGGAATTACGCGCCCGTTAGTTTCCATCCGCAATTATCTGGCTCGAAATGATTGCGTCAGGGTTTCCTCGAAAAGAGCTACGAACCACAGTGTATGTAAGTCAACAGTAGGTTTTGGTTTTTGTAGAGAGCGGATGCAGCTGATGCCACTCACTATAACGGACCATTCATTTAGTTTTTGCAAAAGAGTGTTCATTTTAGCATTTGCATATGGTGCACCAAGAACTAAGCGTTTAGTAAGACTCAGTTTCTAGGTATGTATTTACTAATTTTGTTTAAGTATAAAATGTTTGATGTCGTCCTGGCATTTATACAAAGGAAAAGTATGTATTAGGAATGCCGTCTATTTAAAATAAAATAATAAAATAAATAAAATAAGTTTATTTAACAACATCAGCCAGATTAATTTCTTACAATGATTACAGATTTAAGCACATATACATAAATGCTAAGGTTGTGTCGATTAACGCTTTCTGATTAACTAGTTACCGAGATTTCTACACTAGGCGTGGCCTGTACTGTAGACAATCTATTGACACACGTTAACATAATCACTTATACGCGACTTTTGCCAAACAACAATGTTATAAAAACTTTAAGGAACAAGAAATCAACTACGTAACTTTAACTAAATTAGTAAAATAAACAAATCTTTAATTAAATTAAATAAAATAAAATAAGGACGACTGTGTGTGTGTGTGTGTGTGTGTCTCTTTTGTGTGTGTGTGTGTGTGTGTGTGTGATTGGGTGGATGGGTGTGTGATGTGTGCTTAGGCGTGTGCTCGTGTATATTATGTGTGCTAGATTGTGCTCGTAAGTCATACTTGTACTCTTATTAGCTTTTCCAAGTCATCGTAGGAAAGCGTACCAATCCACTCCGTAATGATTTTTTTCATCTCAGGTGGAGCGCAATTTTTGATATCACAACGTGATTGAACCTTATTGTAGATGTAAGGATGAAGGAATCCGCTATATTTTCTTACGAAATTACTTTTAGCTGCAGGGACTGGTATCCTAAAGGTTCGTTTCTTGAGCAATATTTTATAGTCATTGGAATTTATGATGGAATTATGCATTTTTATCATTACCCTTAGAACAAAGAGACCTCGAACTGTTAGGAATCCACTTTCTTTGTATAAAAGGTTTGTGGGGTACCTAAAAGTTTTTCTAAAAATAACCTTTAGTACGGAACGTTGTGCCCTTTCAATTGACATCATATTATTTTTAGTTGAACCGCCCCAAGTTGAAATGCAATAACAAATAATTGGTTGACAGAGAGCAGTGTAAACCATTTTAAGCAGGCTAATATCAGCAGAATTCCGCAGATTTCTAAAAATGTAAATAAGTTTACGGACCCTTTTAGCCGTTTCGTCAATGTGTGTTTTGAATGATAACTTCTCATCTACAGTCAAACCCAAGTATTTAATGGTGGATGATCTGTTTATGCAGCTGCATGTACACTGTATCTGAGTTTGTGTGTTTTGCAGGTGGCACAAATGAACCTTGATGTTGTTGATGGCAGGAGTGGATGCTAATGTTTTGTAGAAACAGAGAAATTTGGTTTTTTGAAGGTTCAGAGTCAGCAGATTGTTAAGCAGCCAGGTCGCAATAACCTTCATCCCTTCTTCTACGCGTTTTGTAACTTGCTCCCAAGTATTGTCATGAAATATTATAGCCGTGTCGTCGGCGTAACAGATTACCTCTGCATTACTGAGTTGAGTTGTCATTATGTCGTTTACATAAAGAATAAAAAGTGTGGGCCCTAGTATGCTTCCCTGTGGCACGCCGTATTCAACCGATCTGGGTGTACTCTTGTATTCCTCAATCTTGACACACTGTCTACGACCAGTCAAGTAACTTTGGAACCAGTTTAGCGGGATACCTCGTATACCCATTTTTTCCAGCTTACTGATGAGAATGCTCGTTGACACCGTGTCAAATGCCTTTGCAAGATCAAGGAACACACCTATGCAAGCATTCTTTTTGTCCAGGTTTTTCGTAATAATGCTAGTTAACAATGACACCGCACCCTCTGTAGATCTGTTTTTTCTAAATCCGAATTGCCGTTCAGAAATCAATTTATTGCTTTCCGCAAATTGAACGAGACGCTTGTTTACTATTTTTTCCAGAATTTTCGAAAAACACCCTAATAAGGAGATCGGTCTATAGTTTTGAGGCTCACTTTTATCACCAGACTTGTATATTGGCGTTACTGCCGCAATTTTCCACAGGTCAGGAAAAATTCCCTCCGAAAGACTTAAATTACATATAGCAGTGAGAGGCCTTACTATATGATTCTTTATCGCTTTCAACAGTCTACTTGTCAAACCATCAAGACCAGGGGCACTATCTGTTTTCAGGTTCAGAATAATAGATTCCACCTCGACTATATCCGTCGGTTCTAAAAACAGTGAATGTGAAGGAGAAGTATTAACTGTAACCTTGGCTGCCAGTGTTTCTTGTGTCTCGTTAGATTTCGCAAGGATTTGCTCAGCTAGATGTTTACCTACATTGGCAAAATAGTCATTACAATGTTTTAAGGAGGCCTCTTTCGTGCTTCTAGTTTGCGTAAGTAACAGAGATTTTTCACTGGCTTTATTAGTGTGTGTTATAGTTTTAATAGTGCTCCAGAGCTTTTTAGGTGAATTTTTATTTTGTTCTAGTTCTAGGGACTCATGTTTGTTTTTTAGTTTTCTTAACAAATCAACATAAAAATTTCTGTAACGAGTAAATATTTTTCTTATCGTGTCGTCATTAGGATTCTTTTTTACTTTAGCGTGAAGTCTATCCTTGTGAATCGAGCACCTAATGAGTCCAGGTGTCATCCATGGTTTGAGCGTGAACTTAGATTTACTTACTGGCGTTGTCGTAGTGTGCTTTTCAACTATGCTATGTATATAATCCGTAAATACCCCGACAGCGTCATTTACAGTGGTGGCTTCGGTTACGCATTGCCAATTCATTTCACACAGCTCTGATTCTATAGATACAAAATCAAGTTTCTTTATGAGCTTTCGACTTGTTCTATTTTTTGGCGTGTTTTTGTCTCACAACTCATTGGTTATGTCTGTGGCACATTTTAAGTATGTACCTACGAACGCCATAACCTACTTATTTTGATTTAATTTGTCTTGTTGGATACTCTTATGTTTGGTTGTTTATATAGGGGGTTTATACAGGGGACTTAGTAACAAACAAAGTCGCCTTACTGCTTAAATTCGCAATGTGACCCACTCCCCAGCTTTTCATACTGGCGATACATCATAATGACAAGAGTTGGAAGGCTGTCAGCCAACGGGCGAGTTTAAGCGAATTTAAACTTAACCGTAACACGTTTAAAGTCGAAGTTGGTCGTGCGTCCGTAAGATTTGTTACTTACCCACATCGCGGAGGCGGGAGTGACAACTTTGCGGCAATTTTAAAAAGATGTACGCGCCTGTAGTCGTTTCATGAAATTTTTATGTGGGCAACCTTTGAGGCGGTTCTCCAGGCTAAACGAGAAATGATGTGAGCGTCCGTAGTTTAGTAGGTCAAGTGGGGTCTATTGATGGCGAGGACACGGAACTAGTTTCCAACGTATCCTAAGGAACGGGGCGGCCGTCTTAGGCTGACCTATTTGCGGGTGAAATGGGCCTGTGTTTTGAGCACTTGAGCCATTTGTGAGGTGTTTTGATATACGAGTGCTGTGGGCTCTGCCGTAAATTCAATACGTTGTGTGAGGCTGAAGTTTTTTTGCAAGGGTATTAATGGATTTATGCTTAATAGTATTTCATGTCATGATTAAATATTTCATAGTGTGTAAATATTTGAATCTCTTGAAAAGACCATAATCATATTGTTTGAGTTCTTCGCTTTGGTCAATTGCTAATCTTATTTAGGTAAAGAATTTTCATTCTTACGCACTCGTATATTTAATTCAATGTCTTGTGTTTTATCATCCAAAACGTCTTTACGCTATATGATATTGCAAAAATATGTGAGCATTCTAGGTTCTGTTGCATTATACGGAGCTCGCGTTACAATCCCGCCTTTTGCACATAAAAAAATCGTCAAAAACTGTTGCGTAAGTTAACGAACGTTCACTATAGGTTCCCGGGGAGACTTAGGATTTTTTGGTGCTTCCAAGGGACCCTCGCAATAGGGGACGTGTCGGGAATAACGCGCCCAACACCCGAAGCTAGTTTTTGCCCATACACTTAGATCGGTAGATATGCCCTGATTTAGAAAACTGTGGCAGTATTTTGTTTGACATGACCTGAGGACATGACGTACGTTTCTATATGCTGTTAATGCGATAAGAAGCGACGGTCGCTTCAAATTTAAATGCCAACTTCTGCCAAGGTCGGAGTATGGCGAGGGCATCTAAAGAGTTACCTAAATCTATGTTTTTGCCAATATTCATGTGTAAGTCGCTCGAGTTCCCGCCCGAAGGGATTTGCTTTGAGGTCTTGTTAAGTTTTTCATATTTCTGCTGGTTTCATTTGGTTTCGTACTTGTATTTTCATTTGAAGAAATATATAATGAAAAAGGAGTTGGAGGCACATCGTTAGTTTTCTATATATTCAATAATTGGTAGTAATTTATGTAATGTGGTACATATTCGTTTGTTAAGTATTTTTGTTTTGTCATTCACACATTGCTTCATTTTCAAACACAGCTTGGAATTTATTAAGGTACCTGCGGCAATTAAGGCCCACTTAAAAGAAAATGGCTATAAATCTGAGAATACTGCGTATAAGATATCAAAAACTTATTGTTTACATAGCTTATTTATGTTGCTGTAATAAATGGTGTAAAACTATTAAGAAACGCATGTATTTTAAAAAGTAAATATACTTTTTTAAAACCCTTCTCAAGGGCCTTATTATACTACGGTTGTATATTAAGGCCCATATAAAAAATCGCTTTATTTTTTAATACAAGTGTCCTAAATTTACCTAAAAATCAGTTAAAATAAAAGTAAATGGTTGTTTTTTACTCATTTAATCATTTTCCTTTATTTATTAAACGTGAGCCTTATTGGCCTCTTAATATTAATTATAGGCAATTAATTGATTTCAAATAACTAGTGGTCCTAATTAAGTTACTTAGTAGAAGCATGTTTTGTACATACTGTGCTTCTACTACATTGAAAACTTAAAATAATCAGTTATTTTCTTATTAAACAAAGAATTTTTTTTTTCATATTAATTTATAAGACATATAATCAGACATTAATTAAAGGTAAGTACCTAACTGAGTTCTCTATATAATATTCCTAGAAACAAAAAATATACTCTTAAAATAAAAGTAATAATAATCTTCTGCTAACAAAATCCAAACAAAACAATAATTAAGAAACAAATTAAATTATACTGAGACGGTATCATCTTGTTAAATCACTGTCCCACCAAAATTTTATTTTTCTTCGGTCCACTGAGCTCTCTTCTTTGGACTTTGGAGACATTTTAATCAAAATCTGTAACAATGATACTTACATATATTGACAATAAAATTTACATAGTTCATTGACCTGGAACACAAAAAACAAGCAATCTGATACTCAAATATTAAGAGGCCAATAAGGCCCATGTACCGTTGAAATGGGCCTTATTAACCTCATGCCATGTTTTTACAAAATAACCTAATAAACCTAAAATCCCTAACTCTGAATCGGGACAGCCATTTCCTTTGTATTCTACAACACATACATAAAATAATAAATACAGCAATATAAGTGAATTATTGAATTAAACGTAAAAATACTTACAGTTTTTGATATAAAAATTATAAAATTGCACAGTAGCCAGCCACTCCACCATCGCATCGCAGGTGACCGGCAGGATAGCGGCGCTGGCGACTTCCGACCAATTTGGAGAAATTCACACAGACATTTTGCAAGTGTGCGTAAACAGTGAAGTTTTATAGAAATGTATTTCCGTGAAATTTAAAATGTGGGCCTTATTACCCCCTGGGCCTTATTTACCGCAGGTACCTTACATCAAAAAGACGAGGTCTGTCGAATACTGTAGGTACCAAGTGTTGTATATTGAAAACTGACTTATATTATGTAGATCTGAAGACCAATTTTTCCCCCAGGGCACTTAGCAAGGCAACAAATTTCCATATCAATACAAGTGGGATTTGATCCCTCCTACCTGGATACATTATGACGGTAACTGCCCGTCATATCTAATTCAAGGGGTCCGTTGATGAAAGTTAAAAAATAGAAACGGTCCGGTTATTTCACCTTTTTCATATTTATTTTTAAACAAAATGGATTATCTCGTTGCTTATGAAGTTAGGTACAGACTGCTGGTAATACGAAATTACAAATATACTTAAACACATACATATAACACCTAGGGCAGGACAAACAGACATGTTCATGCACACAAATGTTTGTCCTGTTCGGGGATCGAACCCGCGACCCTTTGGTGTCTAGTAGTCAATTTCTTGACAACTAAACCAAGTGGGTCGTCAACATTAGATTGAAAAAAATATCATTAACTTATTATAATGAATTGCTCTCTATTAGGAAACTCCACTCCTTTGGGATCTAACAAATCATATTTATAAATCGGATCGTACCCCAAACGATATACAGTAATCGAAAAATATTACAGAATCAAACGAAATATCTTCGCAGATCTCTAGAGGTTGACTCAATATGTTGTTAGGTAAATTAAAACATTTTTAACGCGAACTCGAGGGAAAGGTTCAAATAAATCCTTAATTTCACGCTCTCGATCCTGTAAGAAATGTAAATTCAATTTCGATCGGTAGAATGGTGAAGTATAAATCATGGGGTGCTGAGAGCTTAGTGCCAGACTTCACGTGCTACGACTGTTTAAACTTGCAAGCTTCTTAGTGTTCTTCTATTTCTGTAGTTTTTTTTTATTTTAATTTGCGGTAGTTAGCACTTAAAAACGCTACGAGTTTTAAATCGTTAGTCCAAGTTGTATGCTTAATAGTGATTGGGTCTTCTTTTCGATGTTCAAATGCAGTACCTACTCAGTTTTGAAGTTGGCGTTGGAAGTATTTTCTATAGGCTCTGCGGCTGATTCGTTCAAGGAGAGCCAGATTGCTGTATAACAGAGCGTGAGAGTAAAGGAAATAAGAGCGCGCCTATCCACACTCACTTGTAATAGTAAAAGGGACGATTGATACTATCTCCCGAACACTGTCAAAATCAGAAATCAAAATCGAAAATATTGATTTTCTCATAAAGAGCGTTTAAAAAGATGAAAATGAAACGGGTAGAAGACTAGGCCTATTTAGCTTATATATAAAGCATGCATATGTAAAGTTAATATAATAAATAATACCCTCCTAGCCGAATTCGGCCACGGCGGCCAATCTTACGGTGAGCCAATTACGCAGGATATATTATAGTGCACAAGCGCGTGCGCAAGCACAGGTGCAATCCCTATTCCCTCACTCTCATAATTCGGTGGGACAGCAGTCTGACACGACCGTAGAGAGATCAGGCGAAGGTCCAACGGCTTAACGTGCTTTTCGAGGCACAGGGTTGTAATTTCACCGCCAACTTCCAAACTCCGGACTGTATCTGTGTTATCACAACATAAAAACTTAGACACAATTCATCGGTCCGACCCGGAAAGTTAATATAAACGACATATGTATATGTATATATCTATAATGTAGCAAAAAAGTATCAATTTATCTATCAAAAAATTAAGGTGGATGGTAAAAAAACAATGATAAACGACAATTTAAATTCATGGTTAAGCGATAACGTTTAGAGAAAGATTAATCTTCAGAAGCAGATATTAATCCAGACGACTAGAATTGCTCCCTCGCTAAAGTCGTAAGCTTGCACTTGTATAAGCCGGGTCTTATGCAGACACAATTTCGTCTTAATTAAAGTATCTACTTAGAATATTCCATCTTCTCTTCACAGCTCGGATGACGCGACTAAATAAATTGAAGATTCTAGCGTCGCGAAAGGGATTGTACGTGTGAGCAAAATAGTTCACGTTTATCAATGCATTGGACGGTTTTCTCATCGGTTCTCCAAGAAAAAGTACTTAAGTTTTACGTTAATAAACTATTCTATTCAACTAAAGTTCGTCCCCGAAGGCAGTGAATTTAATGTTCAACTTGATCAATTCAATGATTATTAAAATCTGTCATAAAAGCGTTTATCTACTCGGGGATGCAGAATAAACCAGAGGTGCAATTCACTAAGCGCAAATGTCATAATCTCACGGTTGTATCATCGGCGACAGTACAATCCTACTGTCGCCGATGACACAACCGTGACATTTGCGCTTAGTGAATTCCACCTCAAGGAAGGAAGCATATAACTTTGATCGATATATAAAATCACTTCCTATAAAGTCTTGAAATAATATACGTAGGTATTAGTTAGCAAACCCTTTCGTCTCAATCAAAATCAAGTGACGAAGCTGCCACAATAAGTGTTACTTATCAAGGTTATCACATAATTCGTCATACAAACGAAACTGTACATACCGAACAACACCACGCATAAAAACTCCTTCAAGTTTCTAAACGGCAATTAAACTGCCAGTCACGAGTAGCTCGGGCATTTTTCCGCAAGACCTGCTGACGTCATTCTACAGTAATTTCCCTGAGATAAAGAAAAAAAGTACGGACCAAGTGTGAGTTGGAGTTGCACACGCAGGGGTGCGTTCTACTGAAAAACTACGGTTGAAAAACATAACATTACAATTTGGATACGTAGATAGCTATACGGAACTATAGCTGAGATGTTTTATTCTTAAAGATAAATTATTTTAACCAAAATAAAAAAAAATCAACCTACAGACTCTCGATCTAATTGAACTCAATAAAAATATTGTCACTTCACTTTGTTGGACCAATGACATAACACATTTTAATTTTCATATTTATTGCATTAAACACTATTCAGTTCAATCACAATAACTCGTATAACTTAACAATTAGATACCGCAGCACAAATTCTGTCTCGAGACAAGGAAGGAACCCTAAAACACGATGTGAATGGCACCCTTTTAGTCGCAGGTTTGCCGCGCATAACGCCGAGACATTTTCTAACATCTTTGCAATGCGCACCCACCCTAATGAAAATAGTAATTCCCTTTTTTAAATAGGAATGCTTAATCACTGTCGGTGCACAAGATTGCTTATTAGAGAGGGATGAATTTAATTTTTTAAAACAAATTGTTTTGGAAGCTTAATGATTAATATTAAATATTTCTTCGCGGGGGCTGGTAGATTGATCTGTTTTATGCAGCAGCTGAGTTCCCAGGTTTGATGCCCGGGCCGGGAAGATACATGGGTACGATTAGAAATTTGCATAGCCGCAATTTGGGCGTTTACCACAGCTTGCAACCGCAGATCTCAAATGCTTATTCAAATTGAGGCCGAGATGAGAAATTAAACGAATTAAGATTAGAAGCCAAGAACATATTTATCATACTCAGTTTGCTAGTATACTTTTGATAAAGTATTAAAATGTACGTAAATGAGAACCGTTTATTAGAACCCTTCGCGTAGACGTAGTTTATTCTGTTATTTATTAAGTATGTACCTTTATTAATTACTTTTCTTACTGCATTATGAACCACTTTACTAATATACAAATGTGCGAAAACTTTAGATTGCCTAAATGAAGATAATTAAAATCCTTGTACTTAGTTATGTCTCAGGTATAATTACACATTATTTCTTATGATTTTATGCTGATAGGTATAACACTAAATAGAATAAGAAATATCTTCAGACTAAGATCCATGTTTAATTCACTTCAAATCATATCGTCTTAACATCCTGCAAATACTTGCTTAATTGCGAAACGAGTGTAATTTCAACTCATTACGAAACCCTCCTAAAGATTTCCCCAAAGGCAGAGAGCCTGTCGTCCATTTTATCAAATTTTACTTGCCATTTGTACCCATAAAACAGAGTTAACAAGTCCAAATAAGGTCGCCTCAAAGTGATTTTCATTATCCTCATATTTCGCCCGCAAAGGCATTACTAGTCGAGGTCTTCGAGTAAACTGATCACGTAGTGCGAACCAACGTCCGACGTTATTACTAACTTACCTGAACCCTTCTATGCGATAAAATTTAACACCCAACTCACACGCGCGCCAATCCGACCGAGAGACGCCTACAGAAACTTTTGGAAGGACATTGCGACTGAAATAGAAATATTAGTGTTTGAAAGCAATAAAATCGAGAATCAAGATCTAAATTAAGTATAATTTTTACAATAAAATTATTATTTTTTTCCTTCCCATATGTACAAATGTTCCTTAAACTACATTTATCGCTATCAGAACTCATAATCATAATATTTATACAATAACGTATGAAGTAGTTACACATAAAGAAAAACGCACAGTCTGTTAATGCTCAGCTAGAACAATGTAGTCCTGCATACTATCTTCTACAAAATAGGTTTTTTCTTAAAGAAATGAACTTACTATCATTTATCATCAAGTTTTTGGCAACTAAATACCTATTGTTATTTCTATGTACACGACTATATGAGATCTTAGATCTGTCTTTTATAAAGATTACATTACCTACTCAGTTTTCTTTAAAAAGAGTGACAAAACATTGTGCTATTTTCAGACTAACTTAATAGTCAGTAGGATATCAAATGTCGGTGGCGCCAACATCTAAATTCCAAAAATCGGTACCATTATAAGTCTAGAAGCTATTTGCTCTGTGTAAAACCATTACTGTTTGTCCGGAGAAACAACAGTTACCCACTTTTTACTTACAAATAACAGGTGTCGCGGTGGCTTTTCTCTGTTCCGTGATTGTTTTTTGTTTGCCAACCGGCGTCGTTAGGGAAATGTATTTGTTCAGTAATGTTTGCGCTTCTTATTAATTGTCTTTTTGTTGTCCGATGTGTAGGGAAGGCTTTCGTATTGAAGCTTCTGTGTTTCTCTTTTGCGAGACAACTAGTAGTTTGTTTTGTGTTTCATTTTCGTAGACATTCGGAATGGAACAGTTCGAATCGAAACGTTTAAATTCTCTCTGACCTTTTCTCACCCGCCTTTCGGACACCAGAGAGCGCGCGCGTTTTTTGACGTCTGTCACTTTTGTCAGTCAGTTGCTTGCTGACGATAATTTGTAAATGTGTTCTGTGTAATGGAGTAACTTCGGCTGCCGCGGTTTGCTATGTACATATTAGTGAAAAATTGTGAGTGATGTGAAGTGTGTGTGGTGTCCTGTGGTTTATTAATAAAACAGCGGCGTCAAATGACAAAGTCGTAAAAAGTTATTCACCGATTGACACCGCAGTTTCTATCAAAACAGCCCCTGTGTGGTTGCCAACGTAGTGTATTCAGGGACCGGGGTCAACTGACGAACACCCCTAAAAAACTTCCTGGATGCTGGAGCTACGCTGAAGCAACGTAGATGGGCTTCCAAGAAGAGAGGAATCGTCGAAGTTCCGGAATAAATCAGGTAGGCTTTGTTCCTTTTTACTACCTAGTCTTTTGTAGGCGGCTATTTACGCAATTGGATGTAACTTAATAAAATAACAATTTAAAGAAATAATGTTTATTCTAACAACATTTATTTAAAACCCAGCTAGATCGAACTTTAATTCGATAAATATAAAACAACCGCGTTCAATAGAATTAAATAACCGATTCATGATACAAAGTCGTGGGTACTTGAACACAAGACTTAGCGCGAAAATCTGTTCTTGTTAACGCTGGTTCACATGACATTGTCTTAACCCGACGAAACCACACATCGCCGTCGAATTAACCGCGAAACTTTCCACAGGCTTTACATAACGCCCGCGTATTATTATTCCGAATATATTTTATCGGGTAAGTCTGTAATCCGGTATTTGACTGACAGGTCAAATCACCTTCTTTTATTAAATGTCAAAAACGTAAACTTGTAGGAAAAACTGTATGGAATACAAAATTGTGACGTCACAATTTTGTATTGTCAAATCAATACTCTTTTAGTTTCAATTAGGTGTAATAATTTGTTAAAAGCTCAAAAGTAACTGTGGGATAAAAAATTGTGCTTGATTTTAGATTTCATCTTTAATATTGGTATATCATAATTTATTTCGTATGCAGTCAAATACCCAATTACGCAAGATTATCTGGACGGGGACCTCTGGCGGACGTGACCTGAAACTCGATTATTTTCAAATCCGAGGTTTGCCTCCGAACTCATAATCACGCCTCCCGTTGCGGAGAAAGGTGTGACCACATTAGTTTACAACTGATTGCTTACTGTGTAATTTAAATATCTTTATTACGTTTTGGGAAGAAACTTTGTTAGGTTATATTGATTTATAATTTGACCGTTATTTGGAGGCTTTTTCTGTGTCGGGGAAAATTTGTGTCTGATTTAAGATATTTCTCCGTTCGATTACTTTGATAAATCAGAGTCATACTTTTAAAATATAAATTAATACAGTTATTATACAATTAGTCAGCGGCGTGTAAGCGTAATTTCATTAACCGACAGTCATTTTTTTGACTGAATTCATTGTTAAGCAGGTAGGTACATAGTTGTAGTCAGAATTTAATAAAGTATAGTAAATACGAACTAATCCCACATACACGTGTAACAGTGAAAGTTTCTAACTGAACACGGACTGTATTTATCAACCAAGAGGCGGGAAACCGCAGGTGGAAGTCAGTAATGTTATAAACGCGAACTTTTGGACTTGCCAGGATGTTTATTACTTTTTCGCGAATTACTTTCTTACTCAAAGAACTGTATGTAATAAATAAATATTGAACAACATCGTAATACGTTAATATGATTCTCTGATAAATGTCTCATTTCTTTATGAGTTCATAGTTCTGCTACTCCCTACTCGTATTTTACGATAGCGGCCGACCGCGACTCTGTCAGCGTGAATACGTAAACATAGTAGGTATGCTTAAAGCCTTCCTCGACAAATGAACTTTCCGACACAAAAATAACAAGCTTACAGTCACAATCTTATTCTTTCATTATCTCATACTCATTTGATATTTCCCATTCATCTTTATTCTTTTAATTGTAGGTACGTGTTTGTGTTGATTTTTTTGAAGTAGATATTTCTTACATTGACTTCGTATGAAGTGCCAAAAACTGTAGATTCTCGGTTACAATTGTGGTGTTGGCTACACTGTAAATACTACAACTGGCATATAATGGGGGCGTTTGGCAGAAAATAGCGCTAGGAAGCGCTAGCGACTAAATAAGCAAAATGGCGGATTGTGTCAGCGCAACTGAAGCACAGACTGAAGTTAGCAAACATGCCCTGGACGAAAACTAAACAGTTTGTTTTTGACACAATCCGCCATTTTGCTTATTTAATCGTTAGCGCTTCCTAGCGCTTTTTTCTGCCTGGGCGTTTGGCAGAAAATAGCGCTAGGAAGCGCTAGCGACTAAATAAGCAAAATGGCGGATTGTGTCAGCGCAACTGGAGCACAGACTGAAGTTAGCAAACATGTCCTGGACGAAAACGGTACAGTTTGTTTGACACAATCCGCCATTTTGCATATTTAATCGTTAGCGCTTCCTAGCGCTTTTTTCTGCCAAACGCCCACAATGAATACCAGTGACAAACGTACAACCTACTGAGCCCACAGCCTTACTAATCAAAGTTAGGTTATCTAGTTGTGACTGTGCTTTGATAATCATTGTCATAGTTTAATGATATCACGGCCGGGCGTTATCGAATTAATGATGTTGCGTGCGACCGTGTTTTGTTTAGACCTACACTTCGGACGGTATGTTGATTCGAGTTCTATTGGTTACTAAATACGTACTCGTATTATGTAGGTAGTTGTTTTGGAGTCGAGTACGAATATTCGTTGTATTTAGAGCATAATATTGTGCATTGTTGTACTTGTAGTGTGTTATGTTAAATGTGGGTTAAATTTTGCATCCCGTTTCTTATTTTTAAGCGTTCATACAAGTTATTAAATAGCGCAAAGGCGAAGTTTATACAATACTAGCGGGCGCCCGCGACTTCGTACGCGTGGATTTTGGTTTCTTTATCACCTATTTTTCCCGTTAGGGGTGGATTTTTCAAATAATCTTTAAAAGGGGATGCCTACGTCATATTATCTTTATGAATGCAAAGTCTCAGCACGATCGGTTAAAAAATGACAAAGTTTCATGCTAAAGTGAATCCACTATTTTACCCCCTTGGGGGCTAGATTTATTAATATTATTGCTTAGGCAATGCCTACGTCATAGTAGCTTTATGTATGCAAAATATCAGCCCGATAGGTTTAAAATTAACAAAGTTTCATACTACCGTTCATCCCCTATTTTACCCCCTTGGGGGTTGAATTAATCAAAATCCTTTCTTAGCGGATGCCTACGTCATAACATCTACCTGCATACCAAATTTCAGCTTGATCCGTCTAGTGGTTTGGGCTGTGCGTTGATAGATCACTATGTCAGTCAGTCAGTCACCTTTGAGTTTTATAGATATAGAGATTATAGTTATAACTAGTGAACAATTGTGCTTTTAATGCACATGCATTTTTGAAACATTTTTATTTAGTCAGTGCTGCCAATATTTAAATGTGATCACAGTAGCTGTGCTAAGCAACCCCCTCTCCCCTACTATAAAAGGTAGGTAGTTGTTGTCACTTAGTAGCAAGCAATACATTAAAAAAACATCATACAAATGTTACTTAATAGCACCCTACGTGTAGATTAATTAAATTCTCAGGAATCGTTACAGAGAACCCTTTGTAACTAAATATTCATAACGTTCATATTTGAACAGAATTAGTGAAATATTTTCATGTATGCGACAACGTAAACAAATCATTAGGCCCGTCCCGTAATACTCTTCAATTCCGGCGTCAAATTACTTGAGCTGTTGACATTTTATTCGATATCTGTTCTACGGCGGTTTCGTCTTTGTACGACCAATTTTCCGAAACCGTGCTTTTTTAGCATTCCTCAGTAAAGCGGGAAAAGTTCTCTCGTCTTAACTTTCATTTGTTTTTTAAGTCAGAGTTTAGGATTTGTTAGTTTAAGTCCTGAAACCATCAGCGTGGGATAATGATTCACTGTTCAAGCGCAGCAAAATATGATGATAACAAAGCCTTTCATCTTTGAAAAGTCCTCTAGTAAACCTACACTTCTATGCTCATAAAATAAAGCTGAAGATTTTGTTTGTTTGAAAACGTGCTTTTCTTAGTATCTACTGGTTCGAATTGAATAAAATATGTTTGTGTTAGATAGTCCATTTGTCGAGGAAGGCCGCGGCCGCTAGTAATACATAAATGGCCAAGGAATTAACCCCAAGGGCTTGAGATCACAGCCAAGTACTGCAAAACTAGACCTACGGGGGCGTCAGTTAACTTTACAAAGGAAATATTAGTTTAAACTTGTTTGGTACTTAACTGTGACCTATATAAAACTTGCAAACTTTTCTTCCCAGTTTTAATGTCAAGAACAGAAATGTCAAAATTTGAATTTCCTTCTGATACGATGTCTTTGCCCTTAAAAGCCAGTCATGTTCGTCAAAATGAATAATTTATGTTAACCAACTTTAAAAAACAACTTAAGTAGGAACTTTGTTTAAGGTAAATTTTCATTTATCAGAATTAAAGTAATACCCAAGTAAATTATGTTTAAAATGTAATGTTAAATTGACATCATTAAACACATCTAGCTTAAAAACTTCTATATTTTCTTTTTTATGCTATTGGAGATTTTGACTTTGCGTATATCCATATACATATGTAAGTCAACCCACCCAGGACAATGGACGTCATAAAAATATAATGAATGTATTGAATTCACATGATATGCCCAGAAACAATACATACTCCATGAAACCATTACCTCCGGTCACCGTGGCACCTTGGACTTCCAAGAAAGAGTCTTCAGGTGGCAACAGCAGGGCGTTGGCTAATAGCGGTATATAAGCCCAAGGAGCCGTACAGCAGTGGTCATTCCTTCAGCACTCTTCGGGCCTAATTCTTCAGTTTACTTACGACGTAATTTAGTTTATATCTATAGTATAGTTAATCAAATTGTAAAGCATCAAATAAATATTTTTTTTAAAAAGGAACCGAACCTAGTATCTTGACTGGCGCCCAACGTGCGGGGCCATAAAGTTCGCGAAAAAGCTCCGAGTTCAAGAGTACAGAAGAAAAACCTCCGTATTCGCTCCGCCTTTTCGTCTCGGTTCTCAAACCGTTCAGAACGAGTGTTCCGCTGCAATTATAAATACGTCGAGATATGAGCCGCTGTATCCAGAGCATCATCTTCGCTACGCTGTGAGTACCGAAAGCATTCCCTTCAATCTCCCAAAATTCCTATCCTAAAGCCCGCGACGTTTGTATTTAGAAGTAAGAGTGTAATTGTAGACGAAAGTATGACCGACCCTCGTCCTACGATGGAGGGATATGTTTCGAGCCACGTGCCTTCAGCACCAGGCCCTTCGCAGAGCCCTAGGCAGGCGATTCAGGCTACGATCGATCCTAGTATGCTCATAAAATTCGTCCCCACATATAGTGGAGATGCTTTTAGCATTTATAACTATTTAAACAGTGCAAAACAGTACCTTCAAGTGGCAGGGGGTAGTACGCCGCAGAATGTTATGCTTTTGTTGAGCAAACTAGAAGGAAAAGCTGCTTTGATAGTATCAATGATTAACCATAACTTCGAATGGCATATAATTGAACACAGTCTTAAACAAGAATGTGGAGATAATAGAGATTTTAATGCGTTGTTAATTGAGTTGTCAAATGTTAAAAAAAGGGATCTTATAAGGATTTAATCTTCGAATTGAAACAGAAATTATTCTTTATTAAGAGCAAATTATACGACAAATATACAAAGGAAAATAGTGTCTTGGTAGATGAGGTAATGGAACCATATATAAGTACGGCTCAAAACGCCCTAAGAAATAGTTTACCTTATCACGACCAGATTTATGTGTCCAACTGTAGTTTTAATGAAACTGTAACCAAGATTTTGCAATTAGAAGCGGAAGGTAGATTTGATAATATTAAACAAAAGTTCTCGAATATTATTCCGGCTCCGCGGATAGTTAACCAAAATATTCCAAGATATAATTATCAACCAATGCAACAACCGACACCAAACTTCATTTCGCGACCGAACAATGGATCATTTAAATATCACGGCCGACACTGGACGCCGAACCCGAACAATGTTTTCAATCAACCGCGACATAAATTCTTTGAACGAAATAACCCCCCACAAAGAACAAACCAAACTCAGTTACACAATCAAGACGTGAGCATGAGGACCGCTCCTCCGTTATTAAAACCGGGGCAGGTAAACTTGGGAAGGGGTTTCGTTGCGGAAGAGGTTTTTCACCACGAAAACCTAGATAACGCGTCGCAAATGGGTAGTCCGTCGCCGCATCGCGAATATAGTGAAGTGCATTCGAACAAGTGTTGCGACAACAAGTTTTGTCCGAGCAATTACAGCGAAAATCCATCGGTAAGTGGCATGGAAAATTTTCAGATAGGTGTGGAATTAAACCAGAAAACATAGAGTTTAATTATGTTAAATCGTATTTGCCGTATTTTGAAACAGAAAATCCTAAATTAAAAATTCTTATAGACACAGGTAGTCAGAGATCATTTATAACACCGCGTATTCAAGAAAAATATTTTACTAAATATTTTAAGCCAGAGTATTTTACAGTTAAAACTTCACATGGGGTGACAACACATAACGGTGTTATTGAAACACCGTATTGGACAAAATATTTTGGTTTAGGAGATAGTATTATGAAATTTTATATTTATAATTTTAGTGATAAATACGATGTGTTAATGGGCACAGACATGATCGAGCAGATAGGCGCGAAAATAGATTTGGGTAATAGGAAATTAATTATGCCAGATCGCGAGTTATTAATATTTCATATGACTCAAGATAATTGTTGTAATATAAAAGACTTATGTGAAACTTATCAAGATTTATTTACGGAGGAAGTAACAAATAGTGCTACGACAAAAATTACGCATCAAATTAACTTAATAAATAATGAGCCAATCTATCAACGCCCGTATAGATTGCCTCAAATTCAACAAGAAGAGGTAAAAAAACAAATAGATAAATTATTATCCGAAAATATTATTAGACCATCTGAGTCCCCATGGGCCTCACCCGTTCATATTATTCCTAAGAAAATGGATCAATCCGGGGTACAAAAATGGCGAATGGTTATTGATTATAGGAGACTTAATGAACAGACGAAGTCTGATAAATTTCCGCTACCAAACATAGAGGAATTATTTTCGAAACTTCAAGGTAATTGTTATTTTACTACTTTAGATCTCACTTCCGGTTATCACCAAATTTTAATGCATAAAGATTCAATAGAGAAAACAGCATTTAGTACGCCTACAGGCCACTACGAGTTCTTACGAATGCCGTTTGGTTTGAAAAATGCGCCCGCTACATTTCAACGTATGATGAATACCGTTCTTAGCAACGAAATAAATAGTAATATTTGTTTATGTTATCTAGATGACATCATAATTTATTCTAAAACCAAACAAGACCATGTAAATAGGTTGCAACGAGTTTTTGAAGCTTTAAGGAAAGCGAATTTAAAAGTAAATAAAAATAAATGCGTGTTTATGACCGAAGAAATCGAATTTCTGGGTCACATTTTAAATAAAGACGGATTAAAGCCTAATCAAAAAAAGCTAGAAGCTATTAGGAAATTTCCGATACCCAAAACTTTAAAAGAAATAAGAGCGTTTTTAGGTTTGATAGGATATTACCGTAAGTTTGTTCCTAACTTAAATAAGATAGTTAAACCGTTGACGGAAGCCACAAAAAAGGGAGCAGTAATTAATGTTAATGATAAAAAATATATAGAGGAAATATGTAATCATTTAAATATTCAATCTAGAGTTAGATCTAAGCGAGGTCTTATTAATGGTTTAGGTTCTATTATAAAATTAATTACTGGAAATTTAGATAATGATGATTTGTTAAAGATTCAAAAGGATTTGGAAACTGTAAAGGTAGCTTATAATAAACAAATATCTATAACTGATAGCACTTTGGAAGAATATAACCAACAAATTAAGAAAATTACTGATATTCAGTCTAGTTTAGATAAGCAATATGTATTTTTATCGAATAATAAGGTTCAACAAAAAGTTGCATTAGGATTGTTATTCCAAGTTCAGACTTTGTATGATGTAGCCGAGAGATTAACTACTGCAATAACTTTTGCTGAACATCATATGTATCACTATAGTATAATTCAATCTCATAATTTACAAAAGACATTAAGTCTTATTCCGAATAATGTAATGATTTCGAACAATATAAATGACATAGAACCATTTATAAAAGTTAGTAGTAGAATTATTAGTAATATTGTATACTTTACTTTAGAGATACCTTTAGTGAAACCTCAAGTTTATAATACTAGGAAAATTGTGCCAATTATCCAAAATAACCCAACCTGTTCCTTTCCTGTGATGCGGACGGTAACTTTGGCGTATAACGAGTTGGAGGTATACGAAGTGGAGGACTGCGTGGAAACCAACGAGTTAGTGTGCAAAGGAAGTGTTCTACAAGTAAATTCATGTGAATTGAACATTTTGTTGAATCGTGATCATAATCAGTGTAAACTAGTGTCTGTGAAGTGTCCCGACGAAGTTATGCAAGAATTAACGCCACAAGCTATTTATATCTACGTCAATACCACAAAGGAAATAAGAATAAAATGTAGAGAACATGAAGAAATTTTGTGGATAAAAGGAGCTTATGTATTGAATGGAGAGAGATGTGAACTCAGCATATCCGGCATTAAGAGGTTTCAGACTCAGCAGTCTCAATCAAAGATAATAGTGGCAAATCTACAAATCAATAAAACTGAGAACATCCCAGACATAGAGTTAACCTACGATGCAGATAAAATCCAATCACAACTAAGGAAATTAAAGCAAATAGAGCTGCAAGACGCGAAGCAAACTCATGATTATATTCAGTATGGATGTATCCTTATTGTTATTCTGGTGATGTTGGCATATGTCACTGTTAAATTTCTCAGATCCCAGGTTCGTAATAAACCTAGGACTTCAAAATTGGAGGGGGATAGTCAACCCACCCAGGACAATGGACGTCATAAAAATATAATGAATGTATTGAATTCACATGATATGCCCAGAAACAATACATACTCCATGAAACCATTACCTCCGGTCACCGTGGCACCTTGGACTTCCAAGAAAGAGTCTTCAGGTGGCAACAGCAGGGCGTTGGCTAATAGCGGTATATAAGCCCAAGGAGCCGTACAGCAGTGGTCATTCCTTCAGCACTCTTCGGGCCTAATTCTTCAGTTTACTTACGACGTAATTTAGTTTATATCTATAGTATAGTTAATCAAATTGTAAAGCATCAAATAAATATTTTTTTTAAAAAGGAACCGAACCTAGTATCTTGACTTGTATATGTACTATATAAATAGGTAAAATTGATTCATTCTACGGAATTTAAGCAACTTTTTTTTAGGTTTTATAAAACCCTACAGTACGGAGTATCTGGCGTCGGCGCCCGTTTAAACCACAGAATTGAATTTGTCGCTTGAATTTTAAAATATTTGGAGCAATGCTTCTGTGATCCTCCGGGTTGCGATCTTCGGAGATGTGATTCTTAAGTAAAACCCTCAGGAATAGGTAATATTCTAAGTAAATAGTGAGTAGATGCAGTTATTTGTGCCGAATGGGCGGAATAACTTCAAATTGGCACTATCAATGCAACGGAGGCAGCCTCACAATTATTCTAGTTTGCGTAAAGGAAGTTGAAACTGATGAACAAGTCTGTTAACAAATTGTAGCCGATGAGGAGCACGATGGCGCAGTGGTAAGCGCGCCTTGATTGCAAAGTTCAGCACCTTTCACAAAGGCTAGTCATCGGATGGGTGATCGAAAATTTTCATCTCGAGCTTCTCCGTGCTTCGAAAAGCACATTAGCCGTTGGTCCTGTGCCTGATCTTCCTACTTACTTACTTACTTACTTACTTACTAGGTTGGCGCAGCGACCCATAGTGAGTCTTGGCCTCCGATAATAAGAGTCTCCATCTTGGTCGGTCCTGCGCCATCTCCCGCCAGTCGTCCGCCCTAAGGTTCCGCAGATCCGCTTCCACTGAATCTGTCCAGCGGTATCTTGGACGGCCAACTGGTCTACGTCCATTTGGTCTTCCCTGGTACGCTCTCTTAACTGCTCGATGTTCTTCCATTCTTTCTAGGTGACCGAGCCAGCGAAGTCGGTGCATTTTTGTTTCGCCAATGATGTTAGGCTCGGCCACCTGGTCCTCCAGTTCTTTATTGGTACGCCTCCGCCAGGTACCATCCGATTCCTGTACTGGTCCCAGAATTTTCCTCCAGATCTTCCTCTCAGTTACCAGAAGTTTTGTCTCCTCCCTCAAAGTCAGCGTCCAAGCCTCACAGCCGTACATCAGTATCGGACGAATTACCGTCTTGTAAATCCGGAGTCTCGTGCGTTTGCTAAGAAGCCTGGACACTAATAACTTGTGTAATGCCGCACTACAACGGAGGGCGTTTTGGATCCTTGTATACGATCTTCCTACGGTTGTGTCAAATTTTTGTCCTACCGAATTATAAGATTAAGGGAATAGGTAGAGCATCCGTGCTTAAGCACTCACTTGTGAAGTATAATAATATCCTGCGTGCCTGACTGATCGCAAGATCGGCCGCCATGGTCGAAAAACGGCCGGAATGGTTTTATATTGCGGTATTAGTTGGTGACGGTGGGTATCACCTCCATCTGAGGTTTGCCGACGTCCAGCAGTGGACTGTATCAGGCTTATGATGATGATGATTAACAAATTCCATATGAAGAGTCTTAGTGTCTTGGGCGGATTGTTATTACGGAAGTTTGTTAATTTGAAATGATTCTGCGGAAGTAAACCTCCCCAAGTAATCCCAACACCCTCTAAGGGTCTCGTAATATGATTAGACTTTAATGTTGAACACGCTAAAATTAATGTAGGTATATGTCGTAGAACGTTTAATTAGGGGATCCGTTTTAATTAACGTTAACCTACAAGAAAAAAAGGACTATTTTGAATGACAGAAAAAACAAAATGATGATCGTGTTTTTATAATTTTTGTTTTATAGTGTATTTGTTTTGTATTTTATTCGGAAGTACATGACTATAAATCATCTGTTATCTAACCTGACAACAGCCAGGCAACTAAAATTTCGTCCAACAAATTGAAAAGTTGAAACTGTATTCACTTTTATTTTGTGCCTATATTGCACTGTAATATAAACGCACTTCTACACTTATCTCACGCACCAGACAAAACTTTCTCTTTGATTACCAAACTGAGGTAAACATAACTCCGGTGAATGAATTAGGGAACACAACCGCCGAATAGTTACCAACAAGAAACAAGTTATCGCTAAAGTTTCCGAAGCGAACAGTTTTTGTTCAATGCTGGATATTGCTTGTATTTTTATGAAGGCATCCAATAATCCATTCTGTCAAGATGTGTGCTCTTACTTTATTTGATAACCATGGAGTACACTGTTCAGATGCTGCTCTTAGGCCTCTGTTCAGGAGTGGTCTGCAAATGGTAAAAATTGAAACTAATAAATCGAGAAGTTATTTATAGGATATTTTTATTTGGTATGGTTAAAAAAATTACAAACATATATATAACTTTTTAAGTAGTTTTTCTTTTGACTTTCCTTTTTTTTTAATTATTGTTTAGTAACATTTTGATTTTTCCAGTATTTACTTATATATGTATATATCAGTCCATTAAAATTATTGTTTGTGCTGACGGTAAGTTTTCGGAGCTTCTAATCCAAATTGACTATCTATAGCGTGGCGTTTTACTTTACCTAATAATGTTCGATTAGAAAATTCTCTGAGTAGCTTATTACGGCTTCCCGTTCCATGGGCAAAATTTTCCCCTCATAATTTAAACGCACAATTCGATGAAGGAAATTTAAAAAATACTCCAGCATAAAAGGTACAGCTCGCAAGTCGAAATCGAACAAAGGCCACCGGCATCGCCCAATTCTCGTTGATTGTTATTTCGAGTCGCGATTAAATCGACTCTTTGTGCCGTGCGTTTAAAATCACGATTTCTTTAGATCCATTAATCCGTGGGAATTGATGTTTTGCCGATGGATCGATCAATTCCATAAGGATCACGTTTTTCTGGGAATGAGATGACTAGTACCGTCTTACGTTTTAACTTAAAAACATTCAATGGATTGCTTCATCGTTTATTCATGTAAATATTTCTTGTGCAGAACCTGTTGATGAAGGTAACTCTCTTCTAAGATGTACATTAATGTATGTTTTAGTACGAGTAATGGCAACGTGAACTTAAATTTTTTCTCATAGTTTAACCTAACCTCAATTGCCTCCTCCTCAAAATATTCACCAAAATAATTCACACTACGTGTTTAAGCTCTGAATTCCCACAAATGATAGTACATTCATGTTAATAAATAATATCAAACACCACACATCGACTGTGATATACTATTTATTAACACCTTATGTGTCGAAACACACTAAGCGGAAAGGACGCGACCGAAGTTCGGCCGAATTTCATACATTTTCTTTACGCGACGTATGTAAATTCGGCACAGTTTATACGGCGGGCATAATCCTGCCAAGCATCGGTCGCGTTTTAACGGCCCAGTGTGTTTCTGTACTAAGAGAGCAGTGTGTTCGGGTTTTTCCATCGTGTAGAGACTCCGTCGATTTATATCTCGTAGGCTCTGGGACCATTAATCTGTTCAAGTAATTGATGTTTTGCCGATAGATCGCCCACCGTTCAATCTTTCCAAAGAAATCAGTTAACTGCCATACTTTTTCTGGATTGAATTTTTCCAACGTTAATGCCTCATTTGGCTAGAATTGGGCTCGTAAATTTAAAGAAATACTACTTAAAGTTAATGAAAGTTAGAAGTTGGCAAAACTTGTGATGTTCAGGTTTAAAATTGGCTGTAACTACGCTATGGTTTATTCAGATAAAGAAATAGCATCTGGACATTTATCTATACAAATATTATAAAGAGGAAAGGTTTGATTTTTTGTTTGTTTGTTTGTTTGTATGAATTGAATTGAATGGAGTATCGTGCTTGCACGAAATCTGTAATAAGATATGGCATACTGGACAGTGGCCTGAGGACTGGGTCCATTCTTCAATCCTTCCTCTTCACAAAAAAGGCTCGGTGCGCGACTGCAACAACTATAGGACTATAGCTTTAATATCGCACGCGAGTAAGATTCTCCTCCACATCATCAATGCCAGACTGCGATCTTTCCTCGATTGGCAAATTCCTCAGGAGCAAGCAGGTTTTGTTAAAGGACGAGGAACTCGAGAGCAAATTTTAAACATCCGGCTCATCATAGAAAAATGCTACGAGTTTAACATCCCGATCTTCATGTGCTTTGTGGACTACAAGAAGGCATTCGACTGTGTCGACTGGGAAGAGCTTTGGAAGGTGCTAGCGGAAACCGGCGTACCCACCCACCTCGTTACGCTGATCCGCAACCTGTATGAGACCGGTTATGGCACGGTCACGATAGGGAATACGACGTCGAGCTGTTTCAAATTCCACAAGGGCGTTCGCCAAGGCTGCGTAATCTCTCCAATCCTCTTCAACATCTACGGGGAATACATCATGCGCAAAACCTTAGAGGATTGGGAAGGTGGCGTTAAAATAAACGGTGTTAAAATATCCAACCTACGGTACGCAGATGACACCACCTTGTTCGCGTCGTCTGAATCAGAAATGGCGGATCTGCTAAATCGCCTGGAAACCACCAGTTTGGAAATGGGTCTTGACATAAACAAATCCAAGACCAAAATCATGGTGATAGACCGCTTTGCATCCATCCAGCGCACGAACATCCTGCAAGAATACGAGTCCGTGAACCAATTCCAGTACCTGGGCTCCATGGTAACGAACAAGGGAAACAGCGAGCCGGAGATAAGAAGACGCATTGGCATGGCCAAATCAGCAATGACAGAACTGAACAAAGTCTGGAGAGACAGAAACATCACAAATCGAACCAAAGTACACCTCGTTCACACTCTTGTCTTTCCCATTGCCCTCTACGGTGTCGAGACGTGGACAATCAAGGCGGCTGACAGAAAAAGAATCGACGCCTTTGAAATGTGGTGTTGGCGCCGCATGCTGAGAATACCATGGACAGCCCACCGTACAAACGTCTCGATACTGAAACAGCTGAAGCTGGAGAAGACACAGCGCCTGTCTGCGACCTGCCTGCGACGCATAATGCAATACTTTGGCCACGTTGCACGCAGGGATGGTAACAATCTAGAGCGTCTGATAGTCACAGGGAAGGTGGAGGGAAAAAGGCCTAGAGGAAGAAGCCCCAATCGGTGGTCAGACCAAATCTCCAAACAGCTTGAGATGCCTATCAGCGCCGCTCTTCACCAAGCAACGGAACGCACCCGATGGAGGCAGCTGGTTGAAAAAATCAAACGGAGTCACGATCCTCAGCAGTGAGGGAATCGACTAGAGAGAGAGATGAATTGAATAGGCTCCGAAACTACTTGGCAGATTTGAAAAATTCTTTCACTGTTGGAAAGCTACAATCACCCAGAGTAACATAGGCTATATTTTATCCCGGTACGGGAAGTAGTTCCTCCGGGACGCGGGTGAAACCGCGTGACGGGCCGCTAGTTACTAATAAATGACATTTTGTTTGTATTCAAACTGCTTGATGATAATTATGGCTTTTAATAATTGTTAAAATCTCACGTTTCCCGTTTGGTGTAGTGGTCAAGAAGTTGACTATAAGACCAAGTGATCGCGGGTTCGATCCCTACACAGGACAAACATTTGAAAGCATGAACATGTCTGTTTGTCCTTTCTATTGTGGTAGCCTTCAGTTATAAGTATTTGTGCTCTTAATTGACATGCGTTTTGTCGTCAATATTGAATGAATCTATCCGACAAAGCGGGAGAAAAGTATTCATGGACAAACACACTAATTGCCTATCTCCAAACAATGCTTAAAGTGCTTAAAGCTTGTTCTATGGATGCTAGGGAACGGATAGATATACATATATTGTAATTATTCCAATAATTGGAAAGTGGACTGCACTGGAGTATATGTTCTTACTGGAGAACACTTGACCCTAGCTTACACATTGGCTCATAGTTCCTGGCTAATGGCAGATAAAATATAGGATTAAAAAAAAAACAATTCATACTTTGACAAGCGGTCCGAACAAACTCCGAAAATTTTGTTTGGATAGGTAAGCCCGTTCTTGAGTTATAAAGTGATAAAGTAAAATTCCACTTATTTTTATATATTAAGATGGCATCTATAACTTGAGTAAAAAATGCCGATTCATATATGTCGTGGCCATATCGTTAAAATGAACATTTCATTAAATGGTCAAGTCTCAAATTACTACTTATCTTTGACCAGATCGTGAATCGTCTACGTTTCAGAATAATTGTTGCATCCGCCCAATAATGTAAAAGGGAAAAGTTTTAAAGGGTTTATAAAAAAATACGATGGACCAGCCGACTAGTTATTAAGTTACTTGAACTAACAATGTGGATGTGCTTGTATCTCTTACAACAACGGCTACTGGAATGTTTTCAATGTCGTCCAACAAATTGTATTTTTCTCTAGTTTCCTCAATATTGCGATCTGTGGCAGTTTAATTTCCACGCGTCGTGTTTGCGACTGTGCGGTCTAGGTCAGTTGTTTCCTGAAAAAAGGCTATAATTTAAGCGCTGAGTGTCAGCCCATCCGAGTTAGGGCGCGTATACACTAAACAACCGTTATATTGGCCTAATATTTTTAACATCATTAAACATTGATATAAAAATGTGAGCTCCGTTTTAGGAATATGCACCCAAACACGGATATATACATAGGTACTTGCATATACTTTCTCTCAAATGGACTATCCAACACAAAAATAATTTTTCAAATCGGACCATTAGTTCCCGAGATTAGCGCGTTCAAACAAACAAACATACAAACAAGTAAATATCTTTGTAACGTAAACATGATTTCAAATAATGGAGGCCTTTGCCCTGCAGTAGGATATTAATAGGCTGATACTTTACTTTTTTTGTATATATTTGTGTAAGCTGGCAATTATTTTTCGGTTGTAGAATTTTAATTCAATAAATTATATGTTAAAGCGGGAAGATATCTTAATGAATCTTGAAAGGTATGCGGTTACGTTATGTTAGTTTGCTTACATGGGAAACTAGACAAATTACTTTCAGTACCCACTCTGTAATACCATGCCATTAAATAAATGTATATATATCTTACTCAACGAGATAAACATAGAAAAACAGTTATGAAGTCTGAGTAACTATTCTGTAAGAAGGAGATACAAGCCTAGACGAGCGGCTTGTTCGAGCATAAATTCTAACATGTTCTACTGTTGTTTATGTAATATGTTTATCTCATACATGCTTAATATAGTCCATAGTTTATATTCGTGTGTTTCTGAGCCAAATCAGTTTCAGAATTACAGGAATAACATACCCGCATCAAATTGAACTTTGGAAATTGAACAAGGAATCTAAAGATAACTTTGAATATTGTACATATATACATTTATGTTCATTTATTGGCAGCCTTCGGGCATGGAGGTATTATTAGAAGTACTTTGCATTGCGAACTAGAAGTCCTGAATTAGAATTCTGGGTCGCGCATAACACATAATATTCTGTCAGGTCGAGTCTGGAATTCCTAATAAAATATTTTAAGCAAATGTCATTGGCGTTATAATTGTGCTTATGAATCAGTTTTACATAAAAATAACAAGTATATCTCATTTACGTTTCACCCCCAATCAATGAAAAACTAAACACTACATTAAGGTACATTTGATTATTCTCGTCCCTTCGTCCATATTCGTAACAGCTAAGATAAATGTATCCAGTTACAAGAGAGATGTTTTTATTTTTGTAAGTGCGGAAGTTTTGTTCTGAGTGTTTCACTACCCCTGATTTTGACTGCATCCTTCAAAACCGTCAAGTGTGAACTGGCCGTAACGCGGAAAGTCGGCCTACGATCTGCGTAACGACGGTCCTCCGTAGCTCGTAGTTCGCCAGTACCCCGGCGCCTGCCGTCGCGAACGCACGTGTCCTCTGTGTCGGTCGTCTCCGCGAGTGCCGCGATGTCGTGTGCCCCATTCAAATTTAAGTGTCAGTGAGTGATAGTGTTTTGTTCATCTGGTTTTCCCCAGGATCCTCACATCACAGCAAAAATGTAAGTTCCAACTTCTGTTCAACTTTCGCGCGAGGTTTAGCTTAGCACTTTTTAATTAGATTATAAGAAATTATAACAGATTGCGGGGAGGGAATTTAATTTAAAAGTTACGGATCGCTTCCTTGCGCTACTTTCTAGTGTAAGAGAATCTTTTTATATAATGAGATAATGTAAGGAACTAATGGAGGTCCAAATTAATGACTTGCAAATATTATTCTGTTTCCCTTGAGTCCTTTGGAAGTCAAAGCTGATTTATCAATAATCGATAGTGTTGCTCTTTAATCATGAAAATGAAATCCTCATCACGAGTCCGCCAGAGTTATAGGGAACAAGTTGTTACGTATTATTTTAATGATTTATGATAACAATTACCTTCCACCTAGGTACATTCATTGTGAATTATCATAATTAATGTAATGTAATAAATAATGAATTATGCATGTTATGCTAAAATGTACAGTCACGAGCAATAACATGTATACACCTCGACTCTTATGTCAAAGCAGTAAAGTTCATATTTCAATGGGTTTGTATACATGTTAGTGCTCATGACTGTACTTATTGTATTTTTAATAAATGTTTGGATTCATATTGTGCAGACAATATGTTCTTGCTACAAAATACTTGACTTTAAGGTATTTGTCATATTCTATAATCCCTAACTAGAAATCTCAATATTTGTAGTTGGGTGCAAGTACTCTTTTAAACTTTTAGAATTATTTTCTCTTTGCACATTTGGAGGATCATGCAAATCAGAGGATCATGATTATGACTCACCTAGCAAACCTGTGAAGAATGTGTGGTTTTGACTCTGATTTATAATAGTTTAGAGGTGATAAAGACTACTATTAGCATTCTCCATCCACGGGCCTCCTTATTATTAAAAATAAAAACTTTATTATAACGAATAAAAGGGTAAAAAAAATTAATATACTACAATAAATAATCGCCTAGCTCTTAAAAATGAGTTTATTCAGGTATCAAGGTCTATCATACACGATATATTGAGGGCAATTAAGTCAATAAAAGAGCATGAATCAATAAAAAAGCAGTTGCCGAGCCCAAGTAAACATTGGATGAAACATACCTAATATCTGATTGCTGTCCCACTGAGCTGTGAGTGGGGAAATAGGGTATATCTCTTGTGCCTAATTTTTGCAATTAAAGTCTGTTTAATTTGATAGATTCAAGTAGACATTCCTAAAACAAATATTTTCCAAAAAAAAAGTTACGTCTCACGACTCACGAATTCTAGACCTCAAAGAACAAACTGATTAAGGTAGGTATCAAAGGTATATGCTTTCATTTTACATATTCAATGGAAACAACTAAATCATATGATAGGTATTTGTGCAATAATAGTTTGCTTATTTGGCTTATTAAAGTTAACTCTAAATCTAAAGGGGTATTTAAAAAGTCACGACTCACGAGTTCATGACCTCAAAGAACAAAGTGATTTAGGTATCACGGTTATTCTTTCATATTGTTCAATCGTGCCAAGTTAATTCCATAAAAGAGTACGAATGAAACAAGTGTTACTGAGTTCAAGTGCAATGTTTACATCGGATAACACTCCGTTGCGGCGTAGTCTGGGAGTTGTCGGTGCAACTATTCCCTCGTGCCTCGGTAAGCACGTTAAGCCGTTGGCTAGCTTGCCCTGATCGGTCGTGTCTGATTGCCGGCCCATCCAGCCGTGTAAGGGACCAGGGCATCTGTACTTGTGTCTTCATTTGTGCAGTAATAATATGCTTGGTTGGTAGGTAGATTAAATTATATAAAAAATAAATGAGTACCTACCTACGTGAGAAGAAAAACTTAAGTCACAACACACGACATAATATGAATTTCATATTATTTAATGGAGACAAGTAAATATTAAGAATAAGTGCGAATAAATAAATCAGCACTTGCTGAGTTCTAGTGCAATGTTTACATCGGATAACACTCCGTTGCGGCGTAGTCTGGGAGTTGTCGGTGCAACTATTCCCCCGTGCCTCGGTAAGCATGTTAAGCCGTTGGCTAGCTTGCTCTAATCGCTCGTGTCTGATTGCTGTCACATCGAGCCGTGGGAGGGAATAGGGTGCTTGTGGCCTCATTTGTGCAGGATCTATGCCGTCGTTTGTAAAATCACTACATAGTATAAAACAAAGTCGCTTTTTCTGTCATGTTGTCTGTTGTATGTCCCTATGAACGCTTAAATCTTTAAAACTACGCAACGGATTTTGATGCGGTTTTTTTTAATAGATAGAGTAACTCATGAGGAAGGTTTTTATGTATAATATCATCCATTAAATAGTGGACAAGTACCACGGGCGAAGCCGGGGCGGGCCGCTAGTAACTTATAAAGAACAAACTGATTAAGATCAAGGTTTCACTGTCATACTGTGGAGACAAGAGAATAATATGAAAGAGTGCGAATAAAATGGCAGTTCAAGTGCATGTAAACAACATTGGATAAACACTCCGTTGCGGTGCAGTCTGGGAGTTGTCGGTGCAACTATTCCCCCGTGCCTCGGTAAGCACGTTAAGCCGTTGGCTAGCTTGCTCTAATCGCTCGTGTCTGATTGCTGTCCCACCGAGCCATGGGGAATAGGGTGCTAGTAGACTCATTTGAGAAATAATTGTTTATTAGAAAATGCTGTCGTTACCGAAGCTCAACAAAACAATTAGAAAATTACATAATAATTAGTATTCTCGAACATATGAAATATTTGATGTTTGACAAGTTTCACACAGATATTATGCCTGTTTAAATTTAGCTATTTATTTATCCCTGGAAAACTTGATATTTCCTCTTATACCGTTCTGTAGTCCACGAAGACAAAATTGCTGAACAATTTGTGAAAATCTAAAATGTTAATAACTTATGATTAAACGACTATGAATTTACTCATTAACACGTTAATATGCTAGTGTAGTGCAACGGCCTTCCTAATTGAAATGAAGTCACCGTGACATAGTAGGTAAATATATGTTACATCGCCTCAATAATAAAAATGCAGGTCGTTGATCACAAGGCCAAGATACCTGTAACGAATTTCATCCTCCGCGGGCATTGAACCCAGGACCTCAAGACCTTTAAGCTTGCTACCTATTGAGCTAGGATGACTCGACTGGCTAGGTCCATTATTATTACTTTGATGGAAATTCAATGTACGGAGAAATAAGACATGCTTTGAAAATTTACAGAAATAGACAGTAGAACAAGACAAAGGTATAAACATTACTTTTGTAATATATTAAATATAGGTTGTACTGATTTCGATACATAAGAAGCTTTAGTGCGCTACAAGCATTGTCTCAGGATATTACTCGAATAATATTATGTAATACCTACATATTCCACTGGTATAATTATGTTAATCTATGCCATGATTATTTATTTGTCTTCATTATAAATATCTCGTCTCTGCATCTATACAAATAGAAAACTTTGATGACGATGATGGACATAGATAAATGTAGACATCACGTCTAGACCCAGATTTTCTAATTCAGACATAAACATTTTGAAAGAACTAAGAAATTATGTCTACGAGTAGTTCATACGGTGAAAGTAGGTATATTTGCATAAATAATTATGACAATGCAATGACAGTTGAAATACTTAACAAAGGAGCAAAATGTGCCCGAAAGTTGTTATGTAAGCATAAAAATAAAGTTTGAATTCCTCTCATACCTAAATTTTTTGAGCGGATGGTTAACTATGATGCAACACGATTCTTAACATAGAAAGAAAAAAAAAACATTATTTAAATCTTTATTTGGTATAATTTTCAGTTTTTTTAACGAATTATTTTCTAAATCTTATCATTATTCTGCGCCATTTCGAAGAGTAGACTTTTCTTACACAGTTTTAAATAAACTTTGTTTTGTTTTCATGAATTCTAGCGGCCACCCGCGACTCCGTCCGCGTGGAATTCGGTTGCCACACACATGTTGTTATACTATAGCTTAAAGCCTTCCTCGATTAATGGATATCCAACAAAAAATGCTTTTTAAAATGCGAACCTGTAGTTCCTGAGATAACTCTAGAAGTATAAATATTTTTCAGAGATGTTAGGGATCTCCGAACCGTAATCGAAACTATCGGATATCCGGTATAAAAATAACTTAATTAACTGTAACCGATTCCGAAATAAAAGTTTCGGTTCATAATGGATACGGGTGAAGCCCAATTGAGGCACGTTATTTAATACATAATATCTTATTTTGATCAGCCAGCCACCGCTGCTAAAACACAAGGAGCCCAGGAAATTTCTTAAAAATCAATATTCGTAACCAAAATTATCTGAAAGTAACGGATCTCTTCTTTGGCAAGTCTGGTTATTACAGTGAAGCGACTGCCATCAGACCTTCGTAACCCATAGAGACAGATTGGATCATGGTTACACATTCAGAATTAAATGAACTAAAGTCAGAAATCACTGAATATGCAGGTTTCCTCACGGACCTCACGTATGTGAGGCGCCGTTCGTACCACTAGGCCACCATCGCTCATTCGCTGAAAGTAACGGATAATCTATCTATATCTATAAAACTCAAAGGTGACTGACTGATTGCTGACTGACTGACTGATTACATAGTGATCTATCAACGCACAGCCCAAACCACTGGACGGATCGGGCTCAAATTTTGTATGCAGGTAGATGTAATGACGTAGGCATCCGCTAAGAAAGGATTTTGATTAATTCAACCCCCAAGGGGGTAAAATAGGGGATGATCGGTAGTATGAAACTTTGTCAATTTTAAACCTATCGGGCTGATATTTTGCATACATAAAGCTACTATGACGTAGGCATCGCTTAATTAATGAGATTGATAAATTCAAACCCCCAAGGGGGTAAAATAGGGGATGAACGGTAGTATGAAACTTTGTCAATTTTAAACCTATCGGGTTGATATTTTGCATACATAAAGCTACTATGACGTAAGCATCGCTTAATTAATGAGATTGATAAATTCTAACCCCCAAAGGGGGTAAATAGGGGATGAACGGTAGTATGAAACTTTGTCAATTTTAAACCTATCGGGCTGATATTTTGCATACATAAAGCTACTATGACGTAGGCATCGCTTAATTAATGAGATTGATAAATTCAAACCCCCAAGGGGGTAAAATAGGGGATGAACGGTAGTATGAAACTTTGTCAATTTTAAACCTATCGGGTTGATATTTTGCATTCATAAAGCTACTATGACGTAAGCATCGCTTAATTAATGAGATTGATAAATTCTAACCCCCAAGGGGGTAAAATAGGGGATGAACGGTAGTATGAAACTTTGTCATTTTTTTAACCGATCGGTTTGAGACTTTCATTCATAAAGCTACTTTGACTTAGGCATCGCCTAATTAATGAGATTAATAAATGCCAACCCCCAAGGGGGTAAAATAGGGGATGAACTTACTAAAGTTTCATACTAATGAAACTTTGTCATTTTTAACCGATCGGGCTGAGACTTTGCATTCATAAAGATAATATGACGTAGGCATCCCCTTTCAAAGATTATTTCAAAAATCCACCCCTAACGGGAAAAAAGTTGATATAGAAACCAAAATCCACGCGGACGAAGTCGCGGGCGCCCGCTAGTCAGGAATAATTTGATATTCGTATCCAATCATACGTTTGAAATGTCATTACCATTACATCCCTGATATTTTGTATCTGTATTTGTTTGCTTGCACACGCAGTACTTAGCTAATTATACAAAACAGATGTGTAACGTTTTCAATCAAATACCACGAATTAGAGTCTATTAGGTCATGTGAGCCCTTTTACGTGAATAGGTAACACAAATGCCGTGCACTATTATCGGAATTAGGTGTTTCAATTGCGAAATTCAGTCAAATACCTTTGAATTAGTGACAATAGCTGATCAATTGAAAATGAATTGAGCGTTTTGATGTTGAAATCTTGGACTAACAAACCTATTGCCTAGCCCCAAACTACGGTGTAAGAATGTTCTATGGATGCTAGAGAACGGATAGACATTCATATATGTTTGTCCTGTGCGGGGATCGAAACCGCGATCTCTTATATAGTGTAATAGAGTCAATGTCTTGCACATTACACCAAACGGGTGGACTTTGTTTTCTACCTTCAATTACAGATACGTTTCTTCCCATTAGTTCCATTGCTAAGTTCCGTGTTGGCATTACACATATTTGTCTGCCATTAGTACAACATGACTAGACACACCACAAAACCAAAGACGCCGGGTTTGTATCCCACTTAAGCAAATGTTTGTGTGACGAACATTGACATTTGTGGTTACTCCAGCGAGACATGATTGTTTAATAACTGATTGTGAAAACATGAGATACGAGTTTATTGGTATTGTTGTAGGTTATTTAAGGACGTTTGACGACTTTATTTAGTCAATATAAAATTTACACTTTTTCTTACAAGTAGCTAAGTGTAACCGTGACATTAAATAAAAACCAAGCGAAATACGGTAGAAAGTACACCAAAAAGGTGAAGAGTTTGTTTGTTTGTATGTTTGTTTGTTTGTTTGTTTGAACGCGCTAATCTTAGGAACTAATGGACCGATTTGAAAAAATATTTTTGTGTTGGATAGTCCATTTGACGAGGAAGGCTTTAGGCTATAGGAATTCTAAATCCACGCGGACGGAGTCGCGGGCGGCCGCTACTAATTTGATATCCGTATCCAATCATACGTTTGAAATGTCATATCCATTACATCCCTGATATTTTGTATCTGTATTTGTTTGCTTGCACACGCAGTACTTAGCTAATTATATTAAACATATGTGTAACGTTTTCAATCAAATACCACGAATTAGAGTTTCATTAGGTCATGTGAGCCCTTTTACGTGAATAGGTAAAACAAATGCCGTGCACTATTATCGGAATTAGGTGTTTCAATTGCGAAATTCAGTCAAATACCTTTGAATTAGTGACAATAGCTGATCAATTGAAAATGAATTGAGCGTTTTGATGTTGAAATCTTGGACTAACAAACCTATTGCCTAGCCCCAAACTACGGTTTAAGAATGTTCTATGGATGCTAGAGAACGGATAGACATTATATTTTTTATAAAAATAGAATAAAATACCTTTCAATCGATATATAAACTTCATATAAATATTATATAGAATTAACAATATAACATAGTTTATAATGTACAATTCAGATATCCCTAGATTTTGTTGATGTGTGTATGTTTGTCCTGTGCGGGGATCGAAACCGCGATCTCTTAGTCTAATAGAGTCAATGTCTTGCACATTACACCCAACGGGTGGACCTTGTCTTCTACCTTCAATTACAGATACGTTTCTTCCCATTATGTTGTTCCATTGCTAAGTTCTGTGTTGGTATTAAACATATTTGTCTGCCATTAGTACAACATGACTTGACAGACCACAAAACCAAAGACGCCGGGTTTGTATCCCACTTAAGCAAATGTTTGTGTGACGAACATTGACATTTGTGGTTACTCC
Organism: Nomophila noctuella; assembly: GCA_958496325.1. Lineage (NCBI taxonomy): Eukaryota > Metazoa > Arthropoda > Insecta > Lepidoptera > Crambidae > Nomophila > Nomophila noctuella. The sequence continues at coordinate 11,146,533 of OY292499.1, read as the reverse complement.
AGCGAGACATGATTGTTTAATAACTGATTGTGAAAACATGAGATACGAGTATATTGGTATTGTTGTAGGTTATTTAAGGACGTTTGACGACTTTATTTAGCCAAAATAAAATTGACACTATCTCTTGCAAGTAGCTAACTGTAACCGTGACATTAAATAAAAACCAAGCGAAATATGGTAGAAAGTACACCAGATAATTATGATTTCACAACGTACATAACTATAAGATTACGTAAAGCGTTTTATTTTAAGAATAACCTATGAGTCAAATTCTTTGGTAATGAAGTACATGTAATTAATACAATACTAAGATAGCTATTAGATTATGACAGATCCCACAATACTTATAATACTGTGTCGTATATCTTACGTTCTCGTTTTTAAAATGACTAATATCCGTCTCAACAATATCCGTTTACATGGAATAGTACATTTCCTTCCGACCAATACAACGGTGCTCAGTCCGTTGAAGAGAATTGAATTTAGCTCTTACCTTTCAACCATTATGCGTACATGGAATTTAATGTGTGTGAAGCAAACAAAATGGGATATAGAGCTTCCAGGTTTAATGTTTTGTTGTATTAGCATTACAGAAGCTAAGTCGCTTTTATCAGTCTACTTTCCTTAGGTTTTCCAAGATAAGAATATTTATCCTGTATTTTTGTTCCCAATTATTTTATTTACATTCAACAACAAACGAATTCTGGTTCAATGTTTTTTTATCTGGTTTGGCTTTGGGAACAATACCGTTGTAGCAAAAAAATGTTTTAAAAGTATTTCGACGTAATGGCACAATACATACACGTGTTTGGTGTAATATGATAAGGAAAGTTCTGAACTGTTAGCTATCCAGCTACATATATTAAGGATTTTATTTAAATGCTGTCTGTGATCGATGGTGGCCTAGTGGTAAGGATCGCGCCACACATATGTGAGGTTCGTGGTTCGAATCCGGGCCCGAAATTCTGGATTTTTCGAAAATCTATGTGTGGATTTGTGCCTTTGGCTCGGCGGTGAGGAAAAACACCGAGAAAAAATCTGCACATTCAGTTTCTAACTTTATTTATTTATTTAATCTTTATTGTACTACACAAAATATTGTACAAAAGGCGGACTTAATGCCTCATGGCATTCTCTACCAGTCTCCCTACTAACTTTAGTTCAGTTAGATCAGAATGTGAAACCATGATCCATTCTGTGTGGTCCCCTCTAAGTGTTACGAAGGTCTTCTAGCAGTAGCTTCACTGTAATAACCATACTCGCCAAATCCTGGATCATGGTCAAAGCGGACCCCGCAGAGAAACTGGATAAACGCTAGGAAGATGATTTAAACGCCACCGAGTGCATTGTCATCACAGTGCAATCAATATTTTGTGTACTTAGCCTATACAAACATGGGTTAAGGAAAACTTTAAAGAGAATCACATTTATCATGAACATGCTCATAGAATAAGGTGCATTTTACTTTATTACTTCACTGATTGCAACGTTCCTACACGTGTAAACAAACAGTATATAATTAGATTCGTGTGAAGGTGTATAAATAAATTCCTAAGACACAACTACTTTGTAAGCAAACTGCATTAGAAATATGTGTTGGCATCGAACTTTGCCGAAACTATCTCTGTGTCATGCATACAATGCTGGTTAAGTTTGAGAATAAGTTTCAACTGCACAGTTATAGCGAGCGGTGGGTCGGTTACATTCAGTTACTGCTGCATCTACGAACATCGACAAGACAATGAGGGTTTTAGATACACCTGGCATTGGAGCGTGTTTCATTGATATTATTTATTTGTTTCGTAAAGAACAATCAGATTTACTAAAAAACTAACTGAGTCATGTGTAAAATGTGAAAGTTTTATTAACACGTTACAATAATATGCCACAAAAAAATCATATTAAATAACACTTCGACCTGTATTCCAGCATTATCAGTAAATAAACAAGTAAATTGGTAACATTGAAGACTTTCATGTATTCCAAAAGTATCATAAGCACATTTTAACAGAGGTAGAGCTTTGTGCATCTTCCACTCGAATGAGCCGCTCTTCCGGGGAACTACCTCCACCTTACAGAAAACCACAGTGAAGTAACACTTCGTAACTGTTGTTGTTTTGTTTTATAATTCTGCTGGTAAGTTAGGTCGCCAGAGCTCTGTTGGGGAGGGTAGGGGCTTTTTTATGGTAGGCAACACATCTACGACCCTTGTACGGTTGTTGATGTTCATAGGCACCGGTGATCACTTACCATCAGGTGATCCCACAAGATCGTTTGCCTCCCTATCACATAAATAATACTAATAAATCACACTCACTTAATGTGTGTTAAAATTTTCTTCCTGGTGCACAATGTCTTTGTCTTAAACGATTAAATATGCTCCTAGTATGTCTAAAACCTAGACTAGTAATGTATTGTTCGTACTATCGAGCACTTACGGTGGATATCAATCGTTCTATTCTAGTCAATTGGATGCGATCGCTCGGCCATTAAATACGCCCTTGATAAAAATAAAGACTATATTGGCATGATAAGGTTACATTGTTTTAGATTAGACAGATAGCTAGGTAGGGTTGCCAACTATAGGGTTAAGGGACGTTTTTTTTTACTCTATTGCATTATTTACGATCGTATGAGCAAAGAACATTGCATACACAAGAGATTGTTTCAGCATCTAGTTATCTACATCACAGCAGTCGTATTTATAAAGACATCTAAGTCTTTCAATACACAATTAATATTTTTCTAATAATTGTGGTACGAGGCCATTGAATAAATAAATAAAATACTGTTCATTAAATTTCTTTCGATAAATATAATCACTTGTAAATGTCGGAAACCCTATTCAAGGACAATTATTACTCCAGAATATAATGCACTGTCTTCTGCAATGTTTACAATTACCTACAACATTCACGTTGATTTAAATTTGCAACGACCGCCTTATTATACGCTTCTATGATCTTAAAGCCATTATAAATAACTGACTCTCACAGTTAGTTGTTTATAGTAGGCTAGGTCAGGTAACTTGTACCGTTGCCGGATGCAGCTAGAGCCATAATTCATCTGTGTGGGTGTAGCTAGCTAGTAAACAGTCGAAATGGAAATATTCTATGCAATGATACTACACAATGTTTTGACAATCTATACTAATATAATAAAGCTAAAGAGTTTGTTTGTATGTTTGAACGCGCCAATATCAGAACTACTGGTCCGAATAAAAAAAAAAAATTGTTTTGGATAGTCCATTTGACGAGGTAGGCTATATACCTATATGTTCGGAAACCGAAAACCACGCGGACGGAGTCGCGGGCGGCCACTTCAGAGATATATAAACTTTACAATTAGAAAATGATCACGAAATGCAATACAATACAGATAAATAATAACTAAATAAATTCCTTGAACTAACACACCAATTGCCTATCCCCAAACTAACCTCGAGTGTTGTACAATGAAAGCTAGGGATTGACATACTCCTTATTGTTCATCATATCGGCACTTGAACAAGATGTTCATGACACAAACATTTACCCCTAGCAGGATTCGAACCCACGACCATTGGTTTTGTAGCCAGAGTCTCTGACCACTAGACCAACGGGCCACAATGAAGACTAGGCCATAAGCTCGATTTGCGTGTGCTGAAAGCGGACTTCCTCCACAGTAGAAATGAAAATATTCTATGAACCTAATGATGCAACAAAACGTTTTAACGATTCGAAATCTATCGAATAATTGGAAAATAAGCGAATTTAGTCAATAAATTTTGATGCTGCGCTCAACAATGTTTACCGCTTTATGAACTGCCAGTGAAATGATTTAATTTATTGGCGGCAGTCGTCCATTAGTCATGGAACGAAAAAGCTATATTACGAACCACACTTCTCGCTCAAATAAACACTGATCCAATTACAATCTACAATTACTGTGGAAATTGTGCCTCAAATCATAGACTTAAATCGTTTGATATGCCTTCACCATATGTCGACCCGCTCTGAAACTGGCACTAAAATTTGAAGCGACTGACGCTTCTTATCGCAGTGACAGCAAGTAATACTATACTCTTCCGGCCGTTTTCGATTATGGCGGCCGGTCTTACGATCAGCCAGGCACGCAGGACATATTATAGTACACAAGTGAGTGCACAAGCACAGGTGCACCCCCTATTCCATCACTCTCATAGTTCGCCTGGACCACAATCTGACACGATCGTAAGGATATCAGGCACAGGACCAACAACTGACCGTGCCTTCGGAAGCACGGAGGCGATCGAGATGAAATTTTCCGGTCACCTATCCTCTGACTGGCCTCTGCGAAAGTTGGTTAACTTAGCAATCGCAGGCTAAACTTCTCAGCAAGTAACCAAAGTATACGTCATGGCAATAAATATAATGCCACAGTTTTCTGGCATCAGGGCATATCGATTTAAATCTATGCCTCAAACCAATTGTAAATTGTAATCCCATCTCGCTGATGTAACTGTTAGCGTTTAATATAATTTACTTTATTTATTTAATAATAGTTTCTAAAATATATATCTGGCAACACTGGAAATATAAAATTATGATTCACTGATTTGACAAACGTCAGTTTTGAAGTTAAGGAAACGGTCAACGGCCCGCCATTCTGTTTGGAGCAGTCGCAGCGAACGGACGTAATAGCATTAAAGTGTTAATAGTTGCCGGGCAAGCGTTGGAATTGTTGGACTGTTTTGGAGATACGAATTTGATGTAAGTAACGCTTGTGATTTGGTGTTCGTGACACTTTTAGTTCACATAGTTTGTAAAAAGAGGGCGCTAGTAATTAAGTTCAAGAATGCGAATATAGGGGCGCTGTTAATTTTCATTGAATATTTTTTAGTTCTAAAATTTGTCAAGAGATGTCGCTATGCCTATTTACATCACGGTGTTGTTTTGATTTTCGGTTTAGCTAGGGTGTTTCATACATTTTTAAAATATACTCTCTCACTTTACATAGTACAAGTTACTCGGTGGTTTTATTTCTATACCCCAGAGTAGCTACATCAGAACAACTAGTTCAGAGAGTCAAACATTGGACCTCCGAGTCCGGATATTTTTTGTTTACCGGCAGTAGTACTGCCACCTGCGTACTTGCAGTGGATCGCTGCAGATAAAGTACGCAGTGACCACCGACAGTAGTCGGGTCGGTCATTCTGCAGTTGCAGCAGTGCAAGTGGTGGTGCTGGTGGGCGGTACCAGTACAACTGAAGGAGCTGTCGAGAGGAAGGAGGAGCTGAGCTATCGAGAGGAGGAAGGCGTGGCGTCAACCGGGACACCTGTTCCAGTACGTCACCAGTGTCAACCAATTGTGGTGGGTGTGATAGTGAAGTGCAAAACTGTAAGTACAATTTTCAACCTTATTGCAAAGTGCGAATAAAAATAGAAGATCAGTGCAAGCAAGTTGTTTTCGAGATTAGTTTATCAAGCAATTTGGACTTTATTAATTAGTAAATATTAACTTTAAAAATAATTTTAAGATTTGTGACTTAGAAGAATTTTAGATTGAATAGTTAGGACTTAGAATAGTTTCATTAAAAACGGAGGTACGGGGAACCTATGCCCAATTTTGCCCAGAATTAATAAGAGTTAAAACACTTGTAAAATTTTTAACATTTTAGTTCATACTTTTAAAAGTTAAGTTTTATTTATTATTGATTGTTTTTATTATTGTCAGATTTAAAAATGGAGAAAGCTATTAATGGTCAAAGGGATTTAGCAAAGTCTATAGAAAGGGGTTTAGTTAATTTTAGAAAGAGTCCAAAGGACAGAATTACTGTTGATTATTTAGAAACTAGATTAGAAATTTTAGAAAAAGACTGGCAATTGTTTCACGAAAATAATTCTAAATTGTTTGAAAAATTTGTACCTATTGATATTGAACAGAGTGATTATGTACAAAATGAGTTATATGATAAGACGGAAGATACATATATATTTTATAAATCTACTTTAAAGACCGAATTAAGAAAGTTGTTATCAGTTCAAACCCAATGTGTAAATAATGTTGAGAGTGAGTCCAAGAGTTCTTTTGTAAAACTTCCCAAAATATCAATTCCAATTTTCTCCGGTAAATATACAGAATGGCCCACGTTTAGAGATCTTTTTACTTCACTTGTAGATAAAAATAAGACGTTAGATAGCGTGCAAAAACTGCACTATCTAAAGGGGCATTTATGCGGTGAGGCAGAGCAGTTAATACGGCACACGCCTATTACTGGTGATAATTATAATCAGTGTTGGCAGTTATTAGAAAAGCGATATAACAATAAAAGATACCTGTCAAATTGTATTTTGAAAAAATTGTTTGCTCAAAAGAGATTAAACTATGAGTCTGCATCGGGATTAAAAGAACTGTTGGACAATACCTCGGATTGTCTTAATGCGTTGCGTAATCTTAACGTAGACGTGACTACTTGGGATATAATAATTATACATATAGTAACTTTTAAACTCGACGACGAAACGTGTAAACAGTGGGAATTGACGGTTTCGGGCACCGACTCGAACGAATTGCCCACACTTAACCAGTTCAATGAGTTTATTGAAAGCCGTTTTAGAGCGTTAGAGTGTTTAGATTCTAAAAGATCACCGTCTTATCAAGTTAATGCGAAGTCGCTATTGGTCACTGATAATAATAATACTAAAAATTCATTTAATTGGCGCTGTGAATACTGCAGCGAAGGGCACAAACTTTGCTTTTGTAAGGAATTTTCTAAACAAAAGTATGATCAAAAACGCGAATTTGTTATTAAAAACCGTATGTGCTTTAATTGTTTAGGCGGAAACCATTCCGTATATGAATGTAAGAAACCTACCAGTTGCAAAATATGTAAAAGACGTCATCACTCCTTACTTCACCCCCCCTCAACGTTCGAAAACAAAGTTCAACCCATCGCGAAGTCAGATAGACCTAGCACTAGTTCAGCTGCACCGAATGAGACACCGATTGTGTCATGTTTATCAACCGGTAAATTACATAAACCTAAACAGGTCTTATTAGCCACCGCGTTAATAAATGCCGAGGCTAAAAATGGTGACAGTCAGGTAATACGAGCATTACTTGATCAGGGCTCTCAGGCTTGCTTTGTCACTGAAGCCACCGTGCAGCTTCTGAAATTAAAGAAAAGGCCGTTAAATGGGGTTATTTCTGGTATAGGGGAGAACAAATCAGTAATTTCAAAAGGAGTAGTTGATTTCATAATTCAGTCACGCGTAGATCCATCTTTCATAATTCCGATTAAGGCGTTCGTATTGAGCAGCATCACCTCGCAGATACCTGAAAAATCAACGCAGCCAGTTAATTGGTTAGATTTAAAATATTTACAATTAGCTGACCCTCAGTACAATGCTTCTAACAAAATTGATATTTTGTTAGGTGCAGAAGTTTATAGTTTAATTTTAAGAGAAGGGGTTAAACGGTGTCCAACTGCGTCACTGGTTGCACAAAACACTACTTTGGGATGGATACTGTCTGGAGTACTAACAGAAAGTAGTCATGATAAGGACAATGACATTAGGGTCATGCACGCGCAGGTCAACGAAGATCAAATGTTAAGAAAATTTTGTGAAATAGAAGAACAACCAACAGAGTCAAAGAACATTCTAACAGAAGAAGAACAGCGATGTGAAGAGCATTTTCACTCGACTACTAAGAGAACACCCGAGGGTCGCTATATGGTTAGCTTACCTTTCCGGGACGACTTCCCGCAATGTAGGAACTTTGGTTCAAAGAGTATAGCTGAAACAAGATTTAAATCATTAGAGCGAAGACTTGGGAAAAATCAAGATCTTAAGGACAAGAATAAAGAAGAAATTAAAGAATATTTACAGCTTGGTCATATGAGACCAGTGAAGGACAAACGGACGGATGAGGCTGTCTACTTACCTCATCATGCGGTCATTAGAGATGACAAAACTACAACCAACAGGAGGACAGGCTGTGCAGAGCAAGCATGGAAGAAGGTGTGGAGCTATACAAGCAGATAAGCGAAATATTAGAAAAGGGAGGTTTTAGTTTACAAAAATGGAACAGTAACAATTTGGAGTTAAGGAAGCAGATAGAACAAATAGAACATAATAAAGACAGTACAAATATAAATACAGCAAGGACAACAGAAGCACAGGACAAATGTATAGTACTACAGGAGAAAGGTAAAGCAAACATTGAAATTAAGCTAGATAATACAATAAAAATACTGGGACTTACCTGGAACCGCGACGTCGATTTCTTACAGTACTCCGTCGATCTTCTTTCAACATCAGCAGCAGCACCTGAAACCAAAAGAACAATGATATCAGAAATAGCAAGGTTGTTTAATCCACTAGGCTGGATAGCACCCACTGTGGTATTAGCAAATATATTTATCCAACGTCTTTGGTTAGCTGGTGTATCATACGATGAGAAGCTATCTGCAGAATTAATAAACGATTACTTACCGCGACTCGTTACAAGAACTTACCAAAATCTGGATACCTCGTTGGGTCGGTACGGCACCTGATGATATTGATGTCGAATTGCAATTATCGAAATAAATATTTATTATTGTCGAATTAAATATTTTTCAATAGTTTGATAAACAAAAAGAACTATAATTTAATTTAAAACAAGACTACTCATATCAAGAAAAATTTAGAAGAAGCCATTAAAGTACATTTCATTACAAAGCAAAAAGAAGAAAGGTCAATTAATAGAGAACATTATTTTATAGCATTGATAATTGATATACAGTAAAATAAATACTTACGCAATGGCACTTGAGTCTTGACTATACCTGAGTCGGCCAAGTTCCGCCTTAAACTTGTCATAGGTGATTTAATCACTTCCGTTAACGCCAGGTCATTTCCTTAATGTACAAGATTTTTTAAGTCCAACAGAACCGAATTGAGAATACATTTTTGAACTCTTTAAGTAGATGGCAATTCGTTCAGATCATACCAAATAGGTCAATTAGTTTTAATATAAGAGGACGATTTACCCTCTTGTCGGTGGTTATTAGGTCGAATTTTAAAGAAACACCCAGGTGTAGATGTTATAACCCGTGTAGTCACGCTGCGCACTAAATTATCGGTAATTAAAAGACCAACTTCCAAACTTTGTATTTTGCCAATAGCGATGTAACATGTTATAAATATTATTATTTTATTCTATTATAAGAGTTCACTAACGAAAGCATGTTGTAAAGTTCATTCTTAGATTTATTGTTAATAGTTCATTTGAGATCTCTGTTATTGTTTAATTGTTTAGTCAAAGTCAAAGTGTTAAAAGTCAAATATGTTTATTGCAAAGTTTAAGTTCTGTGTAAAATGTTTATGTTATTTTAATTTGTCTAGGACATTCTGTCAATAATGTCCTAAGGGGGCGGTATGTTCGTGACACTTTTAGTTCACATAGTTTGTAAAAAGAGGGCGCTAGTAATTAAGTTCAAGAATGCGAATATAGGGGCGCTGTTAATTTTCATTGAATATTTTTTAGTTCTAAAATTTGTCAAGAGATGTCGCTATGCCTATTTACATCACGGTGTTGTTTTGATTTTCGGTTTAGCTAGGGTGTTTCATACATTTTTAAAATATACTCTCTCACTTTACATAGTACAAGTTACTTGGTGGTTTTATTTCTATACCCCAGAGTAGCTACATCAGAACAACTAGTTCAGAGAGTCAAACATTTGGTGTAACGATTGTATTGATGAAATGTGATTTAGCTAGAATAAATAAAACCAAAAGACGAATAACATAGTTTCTTTTGTGAATTCCTCTAGTTAAAACTGAAGATCTAATAGTTCAGAAGTGGGATCGTAAGAAAATCCCGTTGTTTTCTTTTCACGTCCACATGTATTTTTTTTTTCTTGTTTTTTTTAATTAATTGATTTTGTTTTCTTCTCTTCTTAGTACATTGATTTCTCTCAAACGTTTTAAGAATGTTCGAACAAAAGAAACTAAGTTATTTTCACGTAGGTTGATTGCTTTGAACAAATAGCTAAAAAAAAAATACCACACTTATTTACTTAAATAAAAAGAAAGTGAAATATCGATTCTGTTATAATAGCAAGTAAAAACACAAAGGCTGCGATACTGGTTGATACGAAACCTGTTTTGAAAGCACATTTGGCGGCTGAATTGTAGTTTCTTTCTGCAGGAATGTAAAGTTTTGTTTACTTGTTATCTACGTAGTGAAATAGTCGAGTATACCCACTTTTTTTTTTGTGTTTGTGATGAAGTGCGTTTTATATCGATCTCACGAAAGTAAAATTATATTGATACATGCATTAGGAAATTATGACCTGATAATTTGAATATTAAAGTTATGATTAATGAACGTTTAGCGGAGGGTTGGGAATAACAATTATACGCTTGTATTTTAAAATTATATGCTTTAAAATTACGTTACAAGTACTAAGCTATTAACTTGTTTCAGTTACAGTGATCATGGACAACGATAAGCAAAGTCGAGGGGAAGGACTTTTGCTTATTGGTAATGAGGATGGACTGCCCAGGTTAGAGGGCATTGGTCAGCCCAGGTTAGAGGGCTTGGAAGGGCCCAGGTTAGAGGGCATGGAAGGGCTCAGGTTAGAGAGCATGGAAGGACCCAGGTTAGAGGGTATGGAGGGACCCAGGTTAGAGGGTATGGGAGAGCTCAGGCGTGAGAGCAGTCGAAGGAGTCTTATACTTCCCCCCGTGAACCGAATGGATCGAGAAAGGTGTGCTAGATTGACGGCCGTGGATGAGCTACAAATGCCGCATTCGCCTAGAAGGAGGTCTAGGCGGAGGAGAACAAGTAGCACGGACAGTTCATCGGAGGAACGATACCAGCGACGTAAACGCGGAAGGAGATCTCGGGATAAGGAACGTGCTTCAAGGCGGAGGAGGCATCGGAGCAGAAGTTCGAGTGGAGGTGAGTCAAAACCTTCTACTAAAAGGGGGACTGATAGGGTGTCCGACCCAAACGTTATGTTAGACAAATTTTTATCAATTTTGCAAAACGTTAGAAGTTCGGATAGGTCGAAATTGTCATTTAATATAAATGTTATACCCGAGTTTGATCCTATGAGTAAGGAACAGACGGTGGTAACATGGATAACCAAAATAGAAGAGTGTGCAGAAATTTACGGGTGGGAAGAGAAAGAAATAATTCATTATGCTTTACCAAAATTAGCTGGGGTTGCAAAAACGTGGTACCAAGGCTTACCTACTTTGTTACATAGTTGGACGGAATGGAAGAATAAACTTGTTGAATCGTTTCCTTGCCGCGAAGACTATGCCGAACTTCTAACGGAAATGTTAGCCAAGCGTGTCAAATATGGGGAGTCGTTGGAGCACTATTATTACGCGAAAATAAATCTACTTAATAGATGTAAAATTACTGGAAGACAAGCTGTAGATTGTTTATTATACGGTGTAGACGATAGGGCTATTAAAGTAGGTGCACAGGCAGCGCAGTTTAGTCAACCTGAGCAAGTGTTAAAATATTTTAGGACGGTTAAAGTAGGCCAGAATAGAGAATCAACTTACAATAATGGATTTAGGGGTAGGCATGATTTGAAAAATACCAACAATAATAATATAATGATACAGCGATCTACAAATATAAAGCCAGGGGTATCAAATACGAATATTCGATGTTTTAACTGCAACGAACTTGGACACCCCAGCTTCAAATGCGAAAAGCCATTTAATAAATGTTCGGCATGTAATAGGCTAGGCCACCAAGCCTCGAGTTGTTACAGGATTAAAACGTCTAATCAGTTCAATAAAAACGAAAACCATACACAAACGCAAGCGAAGGATGTGGTAGAAAAACAAGTCTCTCAATTAGCTTCTAGTGACACCGCGATAGATAAATACGTTCTCGACGTCAAGATTAATGGACTAATAGTACCAAGTCACATTGACTTAGGTAGCCAATGCTCACTAATTAGGATAAGTAAAGCTAGGGAACTAGGTCTGGATGTTAAATTATCTTCAAATCTTCCTGTACTGAGGGGTATTGGTTCTAATTTGGTCAATCCTTTAGGCTTAGTCAATACTAAAGTAGAAGTACAAGGGATAGAAAAATGTATTGATATTTATGTTGTTGATGATTATGTCTTGAGCCACCCTGCCCTCCTTGGTCATTCCTTCACGGAAATGCCTGATATAATTATAACAAAAACACCAACAGAATTGATTTTTGAAAAGATAGTTAATACTAAGATACATCTACTAACGACCAAAGAATTCACTATAGTTAAAGATTCGATTAATATGATACCTATAAAATCAGACCCAGAATTTAATGGCAGTGTTTATGTTCATGGCTCACTTAGAGGGGAGGATGGCAAAGAATATTATCTTTTTCCTGGCTATTATGAAATTAAATCAGGATTTGGTTCATTACTTGTATACAACGTATCTCAAAGTGATTTAGTTTTTTCAGATAAGTTTTTGTTGACTCGATCGGTACAAACAAAGCATTTAGATTCACCACCCGTTATGGAATGTTGTAATTTAAGTTTTGATGATTTGAGAGTTACTGATGATTTAATCAAATGCGGCGAAACATTGAATAATGCCGAAAAGTTATTACTTCGCAATTTACTCCATAGGTATAAAGATTGTTTCTCAAATAGTTTAAAAGATCTAGGGTTCACTAACGTTACGGAGATGGTCATAGAGTTAGAGGATAATGTGCCCGTAGTATACAGACCTTATCGTCTGTCTTACGCCGAAAGACTATTAGTTGGGGAAATGGTAAATGAAATGCTAGAGAGCGGGATAATTAGGGAGTCATCATCGCCTTTTGCTAGTCCCATTGTTTTAGTACAGAAAAAGACTGGCGAAAAACGTCTATGCGTCGATTATCGCGCACTTAATCGAAAAACCAAAAAGGTCCACTACCCCCTACCACGTGTGGAGGATCAGCTTGACCTGTTAGCAGGCAACACCCTATTTACATCTCTAGATTTAAGTTCTGGCTACTATCAAATACCTTTGGCTGAAGAGTCTCGTGCAAAAACAGCGTTTGTAACTCCAGATGGGCAGTTCGAATTTAATCGCATGCCATTTGGATTGGTTAATGCGCCGTCAGTTTTTCAAAAGACTATCAATAAAGTCCTTCACGATGCAAAGATTAAATACGCTATCGTTTATATGGACGACATATTAATTCCATCTAAAGGCTTTGAAGAGGGCCTTGAAAGGCTAGAGGAAGTATTCAAGCTTCTTAAAAAGGGGGGCCTAACATTGAAATTAAGTAAATGTAATTTTTTCACGGATACAATTGAGTTTTTAGGATTCGAGGTGAGCTCAGCAGGAATTAGGCCTGGTAGTCGAAAAACTGACGCTGTTTCTAAATTTTCTACTCCTAGTAATCAGCGTGAACTTAGACAATTTTTAGGGTTATCGGGATTTTTTAGACGTTTCATTGAAAATTATGCTGTTATAACATCCCCTTTAACAGATCTCTTGAAAAAAGATACGACATGGGCCTGGGGTAGCACACAAGAAGACGCTTTCTTAAGAGTTAAAAATATGCTGGTGCAACGTCCGATATTAGCTTTATACGATCCTAAGGCTGTAACACATTTACATACAGACGCATGTCAAGACGGACTAGCTGGTATCCTATTGCAATCTCATTCTGATGGCATATTCCATCCGGTTTCGTACTTCAGCCGCAAGACCACCATTGATGAACGGAAACTGCATTCGTACGAACTCGAAACTTTGGCAGTAGTCGCATCACTAAGTAGGTTTCGGGTGTATTTATTAGGGATACTGTTTACAATTTATAGCGATTGCAATGCATTAAGGTCTACGTTCGCTAAACGTGATCTTATTCCTAGAGTTGCGCGTTGGTGGGTCCAATTCCAGGAATTTGATTGCACTATAGAATACAGATCTGGCTCTAGAATGAAACACATTGACGCGTTAAGTCGCAGCCCAGTCGAATCGCCTGTATCGGAATCACACATTTTAGACGTCCTATCTATTGACATTTCTGACCAGGACTGGATAGCTACAGTCCAGGACGCTGATGATGAAGTGCAAAATATTAAAAGTATCCTTAGTGATGAAAATGCAATTAAAATTGTAGACGTACAAAATAATTACAAACTGAAAAATGGCCGCGTATACCGCATAATTGGGGACGATATAAAATGGTTGGTTCCAAAAGGGGTACGCTGGCAGATATTAAAACGGAACCATGATGATATTGGTCATTATGGATTTGACAAAACATTACAACGTATTCAACAGCATTATTGGTTTCCCAAAATGCGTCGCTTTGTGAAAAAATACGTAAAATCGTGTCTAGAGTGCGCTCACCACAAAATTCCTGGTGGCAAACGGGAAGGCGAGCTACACCCTATTGATAAAATTAACGTTCCTTTTCATACAATTCATGCAGACCACCTAGGACCGTTTGTTAAGAGTAAAAGAGGCAATTGTTATTTACTTGTTATTGTTGACAGCTTTACGAAATTCGTTAATATAACAGCGGTAAGAAATACTAAAACTTTAACTAGTGTGCGAGTTTTTAAGGAACATATTAGCTACTTTGGCGTTCCAACTCGTCTCATTACGGACAAAGGTACAAGTTTTACCAGTAAGAATTTTAAAGAATTCACTTCTTTATATGGAATAAAACATATTATTAATGCGGTAGCAACACCGAGAGCTAACGGTCAGGTTGAACGATTTAACCGAACCATCTTAGATGCTCTCTCCACAAGCTCTCATAACGCTGACGATAGGTCTTGGGATGACTACATTTATGATATACAAGTAGGCCTTAACACCACTGTTCACAAGACAACTCAGAAAAGTCCATCAGAGTTACTGTTTGGTTTTAATATCACGAGTAGAACGGAAGGTATTTTAAATACGGTAATAGCTGATACTACCAAAGTAATTGATTTGGAAGAGTTAGGAAACGTAAGAGATAGGGCTAGTCAAAAAATTCAGGAACAGCAGATAAAAGACACAGAAAGGTATAATAGGCGTAGGTTACCCGGAAAAAAGTATAAAATAGGAGATTTAATTCGCGTTGAGAGACAAGTACCTCACGATGGTAAATCACAAAAATTAGTAGTGAAATTTCAAGGTCCGTATCGAGTAATGAAAGTGCTTCCAAACGACAGATATTTAATTGAGGATACGCCAATGACTCGTAAACGTGGTCAACGATACGAAGCTGTGGTAGCTGTCGACAAAATACAACCTTGGCTGTCGTTTTCTAGAGATTTAGAGAGTTATGACGAAAAGAATTCTTCTAGTAGTAATAGCGAAAATGAGGCAGATAAATAAAACTAACTTGTGTAAATGATTGATTGATTATAACATATTCTATAAGACTCGTATGTATAAATATTTGAAATCTTCATATTGTTATTGCGTAACTTAATCATAAGTGGCCTCTGATCATGATTTTGAAATTCACTAGATCTTTGTATTACTAGTGATTTATGTTATGTAAAATGATAGTATTTGATTATATTTCTAAAAAGAATGGTATCTGATTATATTACGAAAAATGATTGTATTCAAATATATTATGAAAAATGATTGTATAAGATTATATTATGTAAAATGATTGTATTCAAATGTATTATGAAATGATTGTATTTAATTTAGAATATGATGATTTGAAACATGTTTAGTAATACCAATGTATGCCTTACATAAATACATGTTGTCAATTAAACGCGAGGTCGCGTTTTGAACAGGATGGCCGAGCTGTTAGCGTTTAATATAATTTACTTTATTTATTTAATAATAGTTTCTAAAATATATATCTGGCAACACTGGAAATATAAAATTATGATTCACTGATTTGACAAACGTCAGTTTTGAAGTTAAGGAAACGGTCAACGGCCCGCCATTCTGTTTGGAGCAGTCGCAGCGAACGGACGTAATAGCATTAAAGTGTTAATAGTTGCCGGGCAAGCGTTGGAATTGTTGGACTGTTTTGGAGATACGAATTTGATGTAAGTAACGCTTGTGATTTGGTGTAACGATTGTATTGATGAAATGTGATTTAGCTAGAATAAATAAAACCAAAAGACGAATAACATAGTTTCTTTTGTGAATTCCTCTAGTTAAAACTGAAGATCTAATATAACGTATCATACAATAGTAGTGTATTGAACGAGGTTATGTGTGTACTGTTTAGGAACTAACAAATCCCGATTGGTTTACTCACGTGATGTTTGTATTGTTCAGTAGAGAATTTATCATGAATGAAATTTAAAGGTATTTATTATAAAAAGCTCTGTTAGAGTACATATTTTGATTTGTAAATTAAATATCAACTATAACTGATTCAATTAAGCAAATAGGATACGCGGCGCAAAAATATATTATTTCATATATTTAACATCAGCTGTTATATATAAGTATATATGGTATAAGAAAAAATATATTTATCTAAAATGTGTATTTTGTAACAGAGTACTGTAATAATACAAGTCTACCGTCTTTACAAATACTTACTGCGCGATTAGTGGACAGTCCCCACCCTTGACAATGTCTTTCACGACGCTGTAAATAATGCCATTTTATTATATTAAAAAATAATCATTCTACTCTTGTAAATTTGGGACATTACAAAAAATTCTAACATGTTTTTTACTTGTGAATCAAAATTATTGTTTCTGTTCCAAAAGTAGCCTTCTTTTTCTGGAAATACGAGTATATATGTATTGAATAAGATTGGTTTTTGCATTTCTACCCGTACACGGCTGGCATGTTCACTTCACTCACCCACTTGAGTGTTGACGCCATATGTAGCATTATATTTAATTTGCAAAATGCTTCTTGATGTGGTTAACGCACCTGTGCCGCGGAAGCCTTGATCTCATTTCTCTCTTCTTATGTGGAAATAATGTTGGATATTTTTGAAAGGGCGTTGTCGGTTGTCTACACCTGCTCTCAAATTAAGGAGTGTTTGCGATATGCTTATTAAGCTTTGTACACAATACGTATTGTTTTATATAAAATACCTTTTAAGTTGGTATATTGTGGCTAACGAAGAGCTATAGGAGAGGCCTATGTTCAGTTCATAAATAAATAAATGCCTTGGACTTACACTCCAATTACCTAGCCCCAAACTAAGCTCGAAACTTGTATTATGGAAGCTAGGGAACGGATAGACATACTTAAATACTTTTAAAAACATCCATGACTCGAGTACAAATGCCGATGTTCATCACACAAACCTTTGCCCCTAGCGGGATTCGAACCCGCGACCCTTGGTTTTGTAGCCAGGGTCTCTAGCCACTAGACCAACGGGCCCGTCAGATTGTGGCTAACAGTGTATATAAATAAGCAAATCTAGTAGTTTCCGTTGCGGAATGCTGCTTTAATTGTGGTGAACAAAAACACAGACCAAAGCATTGGGTAGGATCTAGGATATAGATAACATAAACAAAACATATTTGAAGGCTATACGGTATGATCATATTTTACAGCATGTACTTCTGATTAATGGCGCAAAACTTTTTTAGTTTTATCAATCTAATTTGTTACTGCCATCGATAAAATATTTGGTTGTAATCCAGAAATAATAAATATGGATACTGTTATACTGTCGGAGGTGTTAAAAATACAATCAAGTATTCTGTTCGCAACATTTCTTATACTTCCAAAAAAGGACCTAATTTAGTTTGCCTCGGTTGTTGTTCGGAATATTTTCGGCGAAATTTTTCGACGCAAACAAAGTTCGTTGGATTAACGAACAGAAATGGGTCTCTTCAACGATACATCCTGTAGAACTTCTAGTCGTAATAACTCGAGTGAAAGATAAACAAGTTATAGTCTAAGATCCCGCCATACTAGCACCTTCATCGAGCTGGTTATTGGAAGAGACCTATTTTATACACAAATTAACATGTCAATAATCATATTGAACAAGGGTTGCCTAGAAAATTTCAGTCCAGGGTGTGATTAATTTACACTTAAAAAAGTTTATTTTTTTAAATATTTCATCGGCTTGGTTATTGAACAAATTCCAAATCAATCGAGAGTATGAAGCCCATATAATATGCAAACGTTGGGTTGCCTCTTGTTTTCCAGTCAGAACTCTCGGGTTGCCGGGTATACCTAGTCACTTGATAGGAGCATTTTGCATCGGCCTGGTTATTGAATCAAATTTAAATGAAAATAAAGATTATTTCATTATGAACACGGTGGTATAGGGTTGCCTGCGAAAAATCAGTCCAGAATTAGGGTTGCCGGATTTTGAAAAGTGAAATATTGCAGCGATGAAAAACTATTTTTGATAGAAAATTTTCGTTTTAAGGAGGCGTTGGTGCTTTTTCTGGCTGATTATTGGGAGAACGATCATTTGGCAAACTTTTTAACGGTCGACCATCGTTGCTACTCATAGGACGAGCAAGAAAATTCCGTAAAAAAGAAATTAAGAGATAAATTATGAATGTCATCAAGAAGAGGCAGATACGCGAATTGTTTTTAATGCTTCTAAAGCAAAACCAGGCGCACGCATTTTAATTAAGGCTTCTGATACCGACGTTTTAATCATGTTGTTAGGAAATATGCATAAACTAATTGAATGTAAATGTTGCCCGTAACATATAATTTACTATAGAAGTATACATACTTTTACATTACATCCCAACTTCCCAACTAATATTATAAATGCGAAAGTAACTCTGTCTGTCTGTCTGTCTGTTACGCTTTCCCGCTTAAACCTCGCAACCGATTTTGATGAAATTTGGTACAGACAATCTTTAGACCCTGAGACAGAACATAGGCTACTTTTTATTTCGAAAAAAAAGAAATCCACGCGGACGGAGTCGCGGGCGGCCGCTATACAATATACATATAAATATTTGCCTTGACCGAAAACTGCTAGTTTTAATTTCTATTTTTGTTTTATTTGAGACTAGCTGCCCGCCCCGACTTCGCCCGTGGTACTTACTTACATGTATTATACATACAAACCTTCCTTAAGAATCACTCTATCTATTAAAAAAAACCGCGTCAAAATCCGTTGCGTAGTTTTAAAGATCTAAGCATACATACGGACATACAGCGAAAGCTTTGTTTTATACTATGTATTGATTGATGATGAGAAGGACTGTTAACGTGTTTGTTTTAATGTTGTGTTCGTTCATGATTTATTCGAGTGAAGTTTTGATTTTTGTTAATGTGTGTATTCTTCATTAGTATATTTGTAGAAAATAAACATTTTACGATTTAATATTTCTATAATTAATCTATACTACTGATAAGTCTGTCGAGAGGTCCATTCTGTACTTACATGAAATATATTTTCAAAATAACTATCGGGGGTGATAAATGATCGATACGGATGCCGAAAAAGTAATTAGTAAAATTTTTGTCTGTCTGTCTGTCTGTCTGTCTGTCTATCTGTCTATCTGTCTGTCTGTATGTTCCTTATAGAAACGAAAACTACTCAAAAGATTTTGACGAAACTTGGTACAATTATTCTTCACACTCCTGGACAGATTATAGGATACTTTTCGTCACGCTACAATCAATAGGAGCAGCGTAGTGAAGGGAAATGTTGGGAAAAAGGGAGAAATTACTCAATTTTTTAAAGCATCTGTTGCGTGTGTTTTACATTAAGATACATTGAAATCATGTACGACGGAAATATTCTACATAAAATTGCCTACAAAATACCCCGCGACAGCATATTATGATGTTATATGGTTGACTCACAATAACACGTGTAACTCCTGACCCAGATTGGTTTCAACGCGCTAATCTCAGGAACTACTGGTTAGAATTGACAAAATCTTTTGTGTTGGATAGTCCACTTACCATTTGTTGAGGAAGGCTTTAAGCTATCTATATTAACACGGTGTGAGGAAACCGAAACCCAGGCGGACGGAGTCGCGGGCGGTTGCTAGTTAAAAATAAAATTAAAATCAATTTTAGTAATTATTACTCCAAAATTATACACAGCATATCTAAATCTGTCGTTGTCCTTGTCATTTGCACTATCAAAAATAGTTTTTCATCGCGGTAATATTTCACTTTTCAAAATCCGGCAACCCCCATTCTGGACTGATTTTTCGCAGGCAACCCTATACCACCGTGTTCATAATGAAATAATCTTTATTTTCATTTAAATTTGATTCAATAACCAGGCCGATGCAAAATGCTCCTATCAAGTGACTAGGTATACCCGGCAACCCGAGAGTTCTGACTGGAAAACAAGAGGCAACCCAACGTTTGCATATTATATGGGCTTCATACTTTCGATTGGTATGGAATTTGTTCAATAACCAAGCCGATGAAATATTTGAAAAAATATACTTTTTTAAGTGTAAATTAATCACATCCTGGACTGAAATTTTCTAGGCAACCCTTGTGCAATATAATTATTGACATGTTAAATTGTGTATAAAATAGGCCTCATCCAATAACCAGCTCGATGAAGGTGCTAGTATGGCGGGATCTTAGACTATTAGCGTCTACTTTTGCTAAGGTCGACGGGTATGTCATGGTAGGCTCGAATCGCAAATACTTGACATTGTCAATTATAGTCAAGAGACTCAACAGTAGGTAGACATAATTATTGCGGAATAGATCTTAATTTCACTTGAATAAGGGTTTGTTTTGCGTGTTCCCTTTTATAAATAATGTAAAATTTTCGCCTTCTGGTTTTATTATTCTATTGACCTAACAAAGCCTTTAAGATTTATATCGATTGAACTGTCATAAAGTATTTAGTCACTGTTACTGAATGATGCTCTCAATACTTACTATGAAATGAACTCATGGCCTTTAGGATTTTAGCGGCAAAGCCACAATTCCCGGCTGTATAAACCTTTCAGAGCATAATGGGAGATTTACAATGGTTCATCGCATGTAATCTGAACGTGTACCGATTTGTATTCGGTCCGTAACATTCGTACCATGGTTATTGCAGCGTTCATAATGGTACGAAATAATGTAATAATATGGAAAGTGTTAGACATTATGTGAGATATTATAAGAATATTTTGGTCTCTATGGAGATGTAACGAGGCTAAGAGTTAACTAAAAATAAAAAGAAAGTTAATGAAAATCTTACTTTCATAAGGCTGACTGGTGATTTGGTCATAAATTTTTTTAACTGATTTTTTATTATCTCTTTTTGATAGTGAAAACGACCTTTGATGGATGAGAACCTATTCAAATCCAGTCCATTTTAACTGAGATGACAATTAACGGTTTAAAGAAAAGTCGATTCTATTCTAAAGCATTAAGAACCCTATGGAAAATCATATAAACAGCTCGTGGAGCTTATTGCCTTAAAATAAAGTTAAATTTCGTATAAGAAGTACACCTGTCACGGAGATCATCTACTGATATATAGTGAATTCAAGTTTTGACGTTGTTCGATCGTTAACAGTAATCTCCTTAAAAGTATTTTATAATTTTCCATTCTGTCAAAGAACTCAGCAGTCTTCTACTTGTTTCAAAACACTGAATTTAAATCTCTTCGAAATCCCCGTAATTTTATGTTTTGTAAACACTACAAGTACATACTTACATACCTACGACCTGTTTTGTTCAATTGATGTTAACTAGTCACAATCTATTCAGTCAGTATGGAACATGTTGACAGGCTGTTTACCAACAGAACGTTATCTCTCTCAACGTGGGTGCCATAATGATGTAGTCTATGGTTGTACGTTACAGTTTTTGCTCCACACTAAAGGTTAATGAGGATTTTTTGCCGTTGAAATGTGAATCGTCCAAAGTTTGGGTTGGAAACGTAACGATGTTTGCGTCGAAACTATTTTGACAAGCAGGGAACATCGTAAAATCCAGTAGAATTTTTGGTGCATTCGTCATACTCGTATTTATTTGTAAGAGAATCGGGTTAAAGAGAATAGAAATCATCCTCCTATGACTTGTTCATTGTTTGAAAAGAAACAAAAGAAGTTTCATTCAAGAGTGGAGTGATTTTAATTACATACACTACCCTGCAATATTAATAGTGGGCCAGGTTTCCTCACAATGTTTTCCTTTATCATAATCTACCTATAGTAAAATTGTAATACTAAAGTCTACTATACCGATTCTACGTTCCTAACTTGGGTTAAGTTACTCACATACTGCTTCTACGCAACCGTAGTTAAAAATTAGGACAATTATGTAGTTAAAGTAGTACTTAGAATTAATAACCAAGTCGCGGGTTCCATTCTTGCCTAAAGTCTGAATAAAATAGGATCAGCCCTCATCATCAAATGCGTTCTAATAGGTATAAAATAAACCGATAAAATACAACATTATTACAATACGGAAAACAACTGCGGCGGTTGTTGCCCTCACCAAAAGTACATGTGATGGTTGAGTAAACAGGACGCTTTAATGTGTTTTTTGGCCTACAAATAGGTATTTCATTGTGTACAACGAAATTACGTTCTTAAATTGAATAGCACTTAAGGTTTTTCATATGTAAATATACTATAACATAGTGTAGGTACTCATACCTAAAAATAATGTACAATAACGTCAATTACTCATCATAAATGGCGACGACGTCGTAGGATGATGAATTTTGTAAACATAACTAACTGTATAGGAGTTCAAAAGCAGTTATTAATATTTATTTACATAAAAAAAATTAATCATATTGATCCAGAGAAAAAAATACATTAAATCAAAAGAAAAACAACTGTCGCCTAACTCAAGCTTTTATAAGATTTTAATTGAGTCAAAAGTGTTTAACTTGAAATGGTGTTATAAGTTAACTTCGCGGTTAATCGTGCATTGTCATCCGAACTGAACGTGCATACCAAATTTCAGCTCAATCGGTGGAGGACAAATGCCTTAAAATTGAATTGTAATATTGCAAGTTAAATAAAAGCTTGTAATACTAAAAAAAAGCTCGAAAAACGAACGCCTGCCTTCTTTATCCTTAATTTTTTTTTATAACAATATTGCGCGGGATGTTCTACTCTCAACAATGAACAATGTTCCGGTAGTGTGATTGTGGGAGCCAATTCATATTAAAATTAAATAATCTCAAGGTCAAAAGAGAATAGTGTGTACCTACATTCATCAACGTTCGCTGGTCAATTTGTCTTATATTGTGTTGGAATCGTCATCATAGCCCAAGGTATTCGAACTCGATGTTATGGTTCAAGGATGTAACAAGGTACTAAAATTAGCTGATGTTAATAAAATTGTTACACCGTGTAACGAGCTCAGGGCATTTTGAGACATTAATTTCTTTGTTATTGTTTGCCTCTGCGATGGGTTTAGCGGCTTAAATATACCTGCTAGAAAATGAGGCGCCTGTTAATATCTATTTAGTCCTGCTATTGGAATTAACATTATAATACTAGTTTTTACCCGTGGCTTTGCCAGTGCTATCAAGATTCTTGTTTATTCCATGGGAGCATTTAATCGGGCTTTAAAGTTTCATTACACCTAAGTCAGCTCATACCTTGCCTATATACCGAATCAAAAACCGTTAAGTAGTTTATTGACGGACAAAGAAACAAACTGTCACATTTATTATATTAGTGTGATTTATTAAATCGCAATGAGTCACCAGAGTGTGGTATGTAAACAAATGCAAATACATTATACTAAAGTTCCCTGTACCTGACAATTGTACATTTTAAGAGCTTTCTGATTTAAGACATACCAACTCGTACTAAATTGCCATTTGACAATCCTTCTAGTTTATATAAGAGCTTGCTGATTTATAATACTAAATGGCTTTCGCAATACGATATTCTTCATAGATATAATTCAGGAATCTGACAGGATGTCCGCCCGTGCTATTTTAGTCGCGTGATCTAGTCCGGGTGCAGTTAATATTTAAAGACTGTTTCAATGATGTAACAGATGTTATATTGAAGAATAATAATTTCAAAATATACGCCTCTACTGTATAAATGTCCCTATTTATCATAATAATTGAAGTTTAATACCTTGAATTATAAGCTAGGGTCAGTGAACTCTGTCTTTGGAAGTAAAACGTTCTGATTTATAATGCTCATATCATTCTTCATGTGGTAATTATAAATAAAATGTCCGTAAGTGGAAGAATATTTTAATAGTAAGTAGGAATTCATTGCCTTCTAATATAGCTATAAATAACTACGTCAATGCATGCGACGTGACAATGTTTCTAAAGCATTTGAACCCATAAAAGGAGACACGGCCTTAATTATATAAAGGAGTATTTCATCTGTGTGCTAGAAATAAACAGAAATGCACTCGGAATTAAGGTACACTTTGTATGAACCTGAGCAAAATTTTACACTTTTTTTTAGTAAAAAGTTCGAAGTTTCCAAAAAAGAAGTTTCAAATTACAACATGTATGAACAGGTGGAAATTTATGTTTTTATTTTTCACGTGGAATCCGTGTTTGGATAACGTAGTATCAACTTACGGAACCTGGATGTAGGGCTCAGGAATAAAAATATGTATCCTCATAATAAAATATCTATTATACTCTTGCGGTATCCTCACTGCCTATGCAGTCCCGCATAGTTTGAGCATCTCTTTACTTAGCCAAATCAAAGGTCAATGAAACGACTGGCGCGACTCTCACAGATAATGTAAAGCCTATCAAAGTCCCACTGCGAATCAAATGCCTGTATCATAGAACTAAATGTTTGTCACGATTTTAGATTACAGGCGTAG
Source organism: Nomophila noctuella (assembly GCA_958496325.1). Classification (NCBI taxonomy): domain Eukaryota; kingdom Metazoa; phylum Arthropoda; class Insecta; order Lepidoptera; family Crambidae; genus Nomophila; species Nomophila noctuella. Next base: position 11,121,892 of record OY292499.1, on the reverse strand, counting down.
TGAGGTCTCTTTCCGCATAATGGTCGATTATGCACAGAACAACTACTTATTTATTTTAGGGTTGTTACAGACTATAACTGAAATCCCGGGAATAACTATTTCTTCTTCTTGAAATCTATATCTGAAACCAAAAGTTAACAATCATTCTTCGTTTTACCACAGAACAAATCGTTCTGTTGTTGTAACAAACTTAATATACGTGCAGAAAACCCCAAGAATTTTCTGCAATATATGTATACATGCACTGTTGCTTCCCCCTTCCTTACTGTTGATTCTTGATACCAAGATAGTTAAGTATGTAAAGGGACCGGTGGATCGCCGAAATTAGGTTACCGATGTCTTCCTACTCTGGTGTAAAGGAAACCGCAAGATTTTAATGAGTATGAATATTTTTGGTTCTGAGCCCTACATACATACGAGCGATCCAAAAACTATATAGGATTCGGCCTGACCCGGAACAATAGAACCTTCGAGACTTTGTCTTCGAGATTGCGTTCCGGTATTTACACCTCGAGTGATTAGAACCAACGACTTGTTACAAAATAGTAACCTTAGGTGTTATAAATAAAGATGTATTCCACATTCCTGCCTACATTGATCTGAGTCTGCGTTTGTTAAGTTTCTAAAACTCTTGAATGACTGATAGCAGAAACAGTGGTATTAGAACACAAATATATATTAAGTTAGGTAGTTATAAATGGCGTCCAGACCAGGACAAACAGACATGTTCATGCACACAAATGTTTGTCCTGTGCGGGGATCGAACCCGCGACCTCTTGGTTCAATATTCAACATCTTGGCCATTACAACAAGCGGGTCGCCAATGAAAACAAAGTTAATGATAAACGGTTTATAACCGTTGCTATTAGCACTGACCAAACATCACATGATCTATCACGGTCGTGCACCTTTATTTCTGCTCCCTCAAGGTCGTCGTTTCCATAGATATAAATCGATGGATATGCCCCGACATCACGGTGCATTGACGAGCCCGTTGGTCTAGTGGTCAAAGACCCTTGCTACAAAACCAACTGTCGCGGGTTCGAATCCCGCTAGGGGCAAATTTTGGTGTGATGAACATTGGCATATGTACTCGAGTCATGGAGTATTTAAGTATGTCTATCTGTTCCCTAGCATCCATAATACAAGCTTCAAGGTTAATGTGGGGTTAGGCAATTGGTGTGTTAGACTAATGAATTTATTTATTTTTTATTTATTTATTACGCCCGCGTCTTCGCCTGCGTGGAAATCGGGAGTATTGCAAACAATACTTTTAATATCAGTAAGGATTTTGTTTGAAATGACGTACGTTTGTCAACATGCTGTCACTTCTATAAGAAGCGACAATCACTTCAAATTTTAGTGCCAATTTCACATTGGCTCGAAGTATGGCGAGGGCACATCTAACTATTTAAATCCATGTCTGTGTCACTGTTTATACAATCCTACGTAATTGCTGATAGTTATCGCTTTCCAGACGTCGTTGATTTAAACGTGAGGTATTTTAACCAGGTTCAGTCAGTTTGCGCGTCACCTTATCCATATTTCAATACACGTTGAAACTCATGTGCAATACATCGTATGAATCATTCAAATTTAGGTTATCTTACATTTATCTTATGGGCTGGTGTCTTTACTCATATCTTTAGAACATAACATTTAATTGGCCATACCAAGGAGTGGAACCATAAAGGAATATATGTACGTAATGAATTGAGCTCAGACAGTTTATTTTCCAATCGAATCGATTTCAATTGGAAAATTCAGCTGTTTTGTGGAATTTTATACAAAAAGACTCTGTGAAAATTCTACGAACTCGTCGACCTATTTGACTTACGCCGAAGGTTTAATACCCGCATAGTATAAATGTTTATGGGCACGAACATATCTTTTTTATATTTTCGTAAACAAGGTAAATCAATGGTTCATCTGGTGCTTACTGATCACCTCTACGAATGATAGGTGAACGGTTCAACATTGCGGTTTAGAATAGTTCAAACATAAATTAATGCCCCGCCATCAGAAAACTGTGACATTATTTTGTTTGCACGTCAAGTCAAACAAAATAATGTTCCAAGAAGCTGCTAGTACAATAAGAAGCGACGGTCGTTTCAAATATCTGTGCCGATTTCAAAGCAGATCGAAGTACGGCGAAGGCCATACTTATGTATATACGAGGGCCATATGTACCGATTAAAATCTATGCGATCAAACATTAAAATGACCTTCTTTGTAGCGGTCATGCACCTTCGTATATCCGTTGCCAAGGTTATTGAGCAGATTCCTACGTAATCACTCATGTGTTATTAATGATCTCATAACTCATAATATCGGAACAGAAATGGGCAAAATTCTTTAAAAAAACTGCTTGAATAGTCCTTTAATTTACATGTGAATTGTGGGTGCGGTTTCATTCGCTTTATAAGATGCTCTGTATGTGTAACTTTGTGGATGTTTTAGCTTAAAACCTCATTAGTATAAATACATTATGATGGGTGGCGCTAACTTTTGTCCTATTTTTTACTTCGCGAAATAATAACATGTAATTCTATGGTATTATTTTTATAGTAACTTATTGAACAGTAGGCAACTTAGGAATTGCACCACAACAACAACATTTATGGTAAAAGGTTATAATCAGATTTGAGATTAGCTGCTGACATTAAAATATACAATCATTGTTTGGTGAATGATCTGTATCGACATAAGCGTCGTTAGCAAACGTCGATTTGAACAACTGGTTTCATTGATTGAGTAGAGAAAAAATGGGTATAAATACGAGATTGAATTAAAAGTTGAAGATTCCTTTTAACCATCGTAATAAGCAGCACCTTAGAAAAAAGATTCAAGTCGTTTTGACGCTATTTAAAATTGAAATTGTTTTACTGTATCAGCCAATTAATTAATCATTATATATAATACTCTCCTTAAAATTTATTTTTCGTTACAAAGATTTGTTTTGGGCTTAATCTCCACTTGCAAAATGTAGATCACAAATCCAGGCTGTACATGCGAATCCAACCCAGAATCTCAAGATCACAACCCGATTCTTAAACCACTAGATTATCCAGGCGCCAAGTGAAACTAGGTCCCATAAATTAAATCAGCGAGTAGATCGAATCACTTGAAGATGCAGTCTTGTGAAGTTAGGCAGCCGCGACACACGTGATTGGATGGCAAACTTAAACTATGTAGTGACATCTCACCGCGACTAGTTAGTTCGCGGATTTACATCGGATCGTACAAGTGACAGAATAATTGAGATGTATTTCCTAGTACAACTGGTATTTGATGACTGTGCTAAATAATGCACTTCATAACTATAGACAACTACGATGTTCATGTAGTTATATACATATGTATATGCATCAAGGTAGCCTATGTTCTTTCTCAAGGTCTAAAGATTGTCCGTGTGAACTTTCATCAAAATCGGTTAAGAGGTTTAAGCGTTTAAGGCAGACAGACAGGCAGACAGACAGAATTACTGTCGCATTTTATGAGGATTTTTAGTCAGGAGAAATAATAATAAAGCAATGTACTTGTAAATAAGAGAAATATATGCGCGTAATTTAAATTTTTGTGCAGAATTTAAAAATTCAATACACCTTAATCTGTAACACTATTTTTACACTAACAGGTTTAGCTCTACTTGCGCAGCGAAATATCGCGGGTTTGGGGAATGGTACTACTTTAACCATAAATAAATTCCTTGGACTAACACACCAATTGCCTAGCCCGAAACAAAGCTAAACGCTTTGGACACCAAAGAAACTTAAGATTAGGATTTTGACAACCCGCTTGGTGTAATGGTCAAGATGTTGCCTATTACGCAAGAGGTCGCGGGTTCGATCCCCGCACAGGACAAACATTTGTGTGCATGAACATGTCTGTTTGTCCTGGTCTGGTCTGGGTGTTATATGTATCTATTTAAGTATATTTGTATTACCACTGTTGATTCTGATGTCTGTATTTATTTATTTATTTATTTATTTATTTATTTATTTACAACAAATAGTTGGCTTACAGTAACACAAGTGCTTAAGCTACTTAACACAGGGTCAGATCAATGTATGTGATGTTGTGAAATATTTATTTATTTATTAGCTCCATAACAAAACGGGCACCTGGGACTGGTCCTGGTATCTCACTGGTCCATTCCAGCCAAGTCGTGTAGATCTTAGACTACATTGTGCATACGAGTATTCCCATCTCTAACAGTCCGTGTTAACACCCCAGTGTCAAGATAAAGCCGTTGATCGCTTCCCTAATCTCTCCGGTACTATCTGCTGTCCCACCGGGCTCCGAAGGAATAGTTACTGTACCCTGTTTGTGTGCTGTTCTTGTGTGTTGGTTAATCTTTGAAGAGAAGAAGGATGAATAAACATTACTCACAACTTTCAACTGTTTGATCTATGTAGCTAGTCCTTTAAGTTCAGGTATATCTGTAGACATTAACCATGTTTGAACTGAAAACAAAATCATACTGAATCGCTGCTGTATGTATGAATGTATACATACGTTGTAGTTTTAGGAGAGGTAGAGCTTTGTGGAACTTCCACTCGAATGAGAGCTGAAGTACCTACAGTGATGAGCACCAACATTTATACAAACATATTCAAATATGGCCTATGTCCAGCAGTGGACTGCGATCGGCTGATTATGATGATGATTATGATGATTCAAATTTGAACTTTACTGCTTTGGCATAAGTATAACAATGTGTATACATTTTGATGCTCATGACTAAACCTCCACCTTACAGAAGACCACAATAAAATAGCACTTCGTAACTGTTGTGCTATGTTTCTGCTTGTAAGTAAGGTCGCCAGAGCTCACCTCTTAAAAAATAATAAGAACGTTGAGAGAGGTTTTATTATTAACTAACCAAGCCTTGTGTGTATGTATCGAAAGATTTTGTTAGCTAAAAACTCAGAGAAGGTAAACTAAAATGCACAGACGCACAATTTAGGTAGTACGAGTATTTGCTTTGTGTGGTCCAGAGCCTTTTTGAAACTAACTGTAGAGTATAACGGTACCCGTATTCCACTCTGTTATTTCTTGCTACAGCCTGGCAAATTGTGAATGCCCCTGTTATTTATGGAAAAAAAAACTAAACGCTTTTAAAAGCTCAGAATATTTATTTATTGAAACTATTACACGACATAAGAATTGTACGGTCTTGAATCACCTGCTTGTCCGATAAGAATGATGATTCCGTGCTTCAGAAGGCACGTTAAGCCGTTTGCCCCAACTACGATCCAAAATGGTCAAGTTTCCCATGTATGTAAGGGTTGCAGAGATTAGATGACAGTCGCTCCATTGTAATAGCCAGGCTGGTCAATTCAGGATCTTAGTCGCAGGGTACCCTGGCCTTCGAGGTAATGGCCAACAATGCAACCGGGAGAGGCGATAGGATGATGATGATGATAAAATTTGTTGATGATAAAAGGCGGACTTAATGCCTCATGCCTTCTCTACCAGTCAACCTAAGGGCCAAAACAGACTGTGAATAATTATAGGTAGGTTGTAGGCAGTGCTATTGAAATAAAGTATATTTACGTTTATTATTTGAACGACATATTATTACCTACTACAGAATGTTTCAAACTAATTTAATGGAGTTGTGTTAAATGTTTTGGGTCGGCACCACGCGTCAACAAAATTATCTAAACAAAAACATTGGTGCCGTCGCGTTTGGCACTGTGGTTATAATTAGGTCGGATGTGTAATGGCCACGCTTTGTAGAAATTACAAATACACTTTCAACTGAATCCTTGACATAGTATGTAAGTTAGTCATTTAGTTTTAAATACAACACAGTTTGGAGTCTACATTATACTGGTTGTATATTATTATATATATGAATAGAAATAGTGTCTAAGAGTTAAGTTAGAAAAATGTTTGAACAACGTTTCGTGTCGTCATTTAGTTATGTATTTGACGAAAATATGTTGACTTACGGCTTCTATTCAAGTAGTAAAAATATTATTATGTTTAGAGTTGCGTTGTATTTTATATACATTAACAAAAAATACAGGACTAAGGATAACACGACACAATGTTCTGCCTATTTTTGACAGTTAGTAGCCAGTACCAAGTACAACTAATAATTAAAATGGACAGATGGCACTTTATTCCAAGGTTTTCCAAGTTTTTTTTTATTAATCGGTGACAAACGAGCAAACGTTTTGCCTGATAGTTAGTAATCAGCGTCGCCCATGGACACCTTTTTTTTTTTCGTTGGGGAATGCTTTGACGCACCATGACACCGCAGGTCCAGCGTAGCCTGCGGCCGTGTGTGGGGCTCGAGCGTATGAAAAAGAAGACACAAGTGCGTTGCCGGCCTTTTAAGAGGGAGGACGTTCTTTTAAGGTCCCCCAAAAATCAAACGATTAACACCCGCTATTTTTATGACACTGTCGAAGCCATCACGTCTTTGTCTTTCAAAGATGTCAGTGTTAACAGACAGCCTGTTATGATATCCTATTACGGAGATACGGTAGTATATAATTTCCGACGCCGACAGGCTTTTCGCGGCTCGTCTGGATTGGTTTAATGGATGCTTTCAAAGTGCTTTATTGTTCTTCATGGGCTGAGTACTAACATGACTTGCGTTCAGATTGGCTAATGATTTCTTTGACGGAGTAATGTAATACCAACTTTGTCAAAAAAAACTGGCGGATAATGATTTGACTGACTTGAGTGGGTGAGGAATGAGACAGCTAGTTTTCCTATTGTTACATTTTTTTTGTAGTCAATCCTATTCCGAATCATTTATACACTTTTGAAAGCTGTGGTCTGATTGTTACACGCCACGTTGACTAAAGCTACAAGAGGTTTGCAAAACTCCAAAACAAATTTTAATCAACCAATAAATTGAAACTAGGACGGACAGAACCATCCGTTATTTCCAATCCTAAACTACGGCTATATATTTTATTAACGTGTTAACTTCTTACTGTCTTGTAGTTTTATATTGAATCTTGAGGACTTAAGAAAGATGGATACTTATTAGAAAGTAAAATAAAATTTGGTGTGAAAACTGTCAAATTTTCAATATACTGATATTCTGTGAAAAGAGGGTTTAGTAGGCAGTTTACTATTAAATAAGGATATTTCAGATTATATAACGGGACGAGAGAGATCTATGTATAAAGAGAAAGTAAAGTAAAAAAAAAGATTTTTTAAACGGCAATTTCTGGATATTTTAGTATGGTATAACGGATCATAAAACTCGTGATAGCAACATTGCAAAACAATAAATAAAGAAATAACTGCCTAGCAGTGCCCTATGCCTGTTACTCAAGACAACAGTTGTTATATCTCCAAGGCATAGTAATTACAGTGATTTTTTATTGAGTTCGGTGAATCGAATTCTTTTTTGCCGGCAGCATATAAAAAAACCAATAAAACTTTACTACGTACATATTAAAGACCGGTCTATCATCTGTCTTTCTATTAAAAGTTATGTGTTTCTCTCTAAGTCCCTAGGTCCCTACGTATAGTATTAAGACAGTAAAAGTACGTGTTCTATAAAGACAGGATAAATTCAAGGTAAAGAGTTTTGTAATTTATAAATATTCTTAGATATGGCAGGAACTTTTAGTTTAAATTAGCTGGAAAAAATGTGAAAAGTTAAACAATGTAATTCCGTCTTTTACGTTATAAGTTCCATAGCTTATTTTGTAAGTAGTATTATACCCAATTACCTAACATCAGTACAAATAAACATTGCGAAACGAAAACTACAGTAGGTTACTGACCTCATTATACAATGGTGCCAAAAAGGTCAATGACACACAAGTCGTGATATTAGGACTATTGATGGCTTAATATCCGAAACGAGAGTGACCAGGCATTTCAACTTACTACTTTAGGTTCCGTATCTACTATAATTACGGGTTACTTACTTTGCTTACTTAAATTGCGTGCCCCAAACTAAGCTCGAAGATTGTACTATTACTAAATATTTATATAAACATCCATGACTAGAGTAAAATTGCCGATCATCACACAAACTTTTGCCCCTAGCGGGATTCGAACCCGCGACCATCCGTTATGTAGCCAGGGTCTCTGCCCACTAGACCAATAGGCCTGTCATTTAGGTAATATCACTTTCTGTTTGGCCCAAACTTTGACTGGTAGAGAATGCCACGATCATTAAGACCCCCTTTTGTAGTAAAAAGTATGCCTTTAAATGTCCCTCTGCAGGGCAAAGGCGTCCATCATTTTAAATCATGTTTTCGTAACAACGATGGGTTTTGGCTTAATCACCACGCTGTTGTAGTGTAATAGAATAAATGAATAACAAAGGTATACGAGTAGTCACTGGTTTTGAATGCATGCCATAAGCTTTAGCATTAATGTCTCTGCACGAAGATGATGAATACTAATCCTACAGGAAGCCGGCATGATTTAGCATTTCGTGACGTGTTCATGCCATGTTGGATCTGATCGGAAATAACCCTAATATTATACAAATAATAAACTAGCTGGGGCCTGCGACACCGTCTGCGTGGATGTCGGTGACAGCACACATAGTGTAATTCTATTGATTCAAAGCATTCCCCATCAAATGCTGGACGAAAAAAACATATTTTTTTTAATTCGAACCAGTAGTTCTTGAGTTAAGCGCGTCGCAAACAAACAAATATACTCTTCATTCGTAACTACGTTTTATTATGAGTATTAGAGTAGGTAGTATAGATTAAAATCTATGCGAGTGATTTTATTTTTTGAATGTGATTTACTTATATGTACACAGAAAGCATATAGTCTTTTGCAAATGTTGGGTCTGTAAATAGGTCGTAGATATTATAATAATGCCTAGATGTCTGCGGTTCACTATTTCTCCCATCCTCATCTCTATTGTGCTACTAGTTTCTCACGATCCATGACTTGCATTTGTTTTAGTCTAAGAGATAGAATCTAGTCTCCCTTAAGACATACCTAAAGTAAAGTGTTGATGGACCGATGGACAAAGTAATTATATATTTTTTTTAATAAAACAGACCATCAATTGACTTGCGATGCATAATACCTCAATTGAATATTGTCAGTTAAAAAAAAAGTGTTTCTCCATGCTAAGTGACTGTATTCTCTTCTCTCTCTACTCTAAAGGGTTGGATATTGTTTTTGCCAGTAAAAAAAATAGTGAAACATTTTTTAATAAAATGGCTGTCGCAGTGATTCTTCAACGGATTCCGATAGCCATTATGTTATGTACCCATCGTATTGTTATTTTTCAATTCAATTGAATGTTTCTATATAAGTCCAATAAACTATTCGTCAGAGCCTTAACATAAGGATTTGAACTATTGTAGACAATCGCTGGGTCAGATCTAGTTGGAAAAACTGCTGAAGGTAATTCATTCCAAAGCTTGCATGTGTCTGAAGAACGAGGTCAATGTGGTGATAGAACCTTTTTCTTGAAATTTTGCGATAGAGTCAAACAGAGAAGTGCTGATTCAATCTCCGAGACTATCTTTTATTTGTCTGTGTAAATAAAGTTGTCTATTCACTGTCTATTGTGGCGTTTTGATATGCCTAAGTCAGGTTTCTATGCGGCCTTGAGTGGATTATTTGGTTTTCTTTCATTCTGGTCAGTCTGTCTACATATACTACTGTTATGCTGTATAGTTACGTTAATTTATTTAGTGTCCGACCGAAACTAGTTTAAACAGTATTTTTTTTACACTGATAACGGAGTAAGTGAATACTGACTGATAACGTTTTATTTATTTTTCCCTCAAAATATGAGCCTTGTGAGGGAGTGTCGGTTTGGGTTTTGGTCGGACACTACTTATTATAATGCACATTAAGAGGTTAAGACGGATTCAAATTTTGTGCAGAACTTAGTATTCTGTGATTTCGTTTAAATTGTTGCATTTGAGTATTTTTGAATAGCTACACCTCAAAGATTGTTTATTATAAACTAGCGGCCGCCCGCGACTCCGTCCGCGTGGATTTCTTTTTTTCGAAATAAAAAGTAGCCTATGTTCTGTCTCAGGGTCTAAAGATTGTCTGTACCAAATTTCATCAAAATCGGTTGCTAGGTTTAAGCGGGAAAGCGTAACAGACAGACAGACAGACAGACAGACAGACAGAGTTACTTTCGCATTTATAATATTAGTTGGGATTAGTTGGGATAAAGGTAGTAGGTAAGTAGGATTAAGTTACAACTAAGTGGAATAAAAAAAAAGTTGGAAAGTCTATGTGCCGAGGAAGGCTTTAAGCTATATTATAACACTAGCGGGCGCCCGCGACTTCGTCCGCGTGGATTTTGGTTTCTATATCAACTTTTTTCCCGTTAGGGGTGGATTTTTGAAATAATCTTAAAAAGGGGATGCCTACGTCAGATTATCTTTATGAATGCAAAGTCACCTGATCGGTTAAAAATGACAAAGTTTCATACTAAAGTTCATCCCCTATTCGACCCCCTTGGAGGTTATACATTATCAATATGATTGCTTAGGTGATGCCTACGTCATAGTAGCTTTATGTATGCAAAGTCTCAGCCCAATTGGTTTAAAATTGACAAAGTTTCATACTAAAGTTCATCCCCTATTTTACCCCCTTGGGTGTTAGAATTTATCAATATGCATGCTTAGGCGATGCCTACGTCATAGTAGCTTTATGCACGCAAAATATCAGCCCGATAGGTCTAAAATTGACATAGTCTCATACTACCGTTCATCCCCTATTTTACTCCCTTGGGGGTTAGAATTTATCAATCTCATTAATTAGGCGATGCCTACGTCATAGTATATTTATGAATGGAAAGTCTCAAGCCAATCGGTTAAAAAATGCCAAAGTTTTATACTAAAGTTCATCCCCTATTTTACCCCCTTGGGGGTTGGAATTTATCAATCTCATTAATTAGGCGATGCCTACGTCATAGTAGCTTTATGAACGCAAAGTCTCAAATCGATCGGTTAAAAAATGACAAAGTTTCATACAAACGTTCATCCCCTATTTTACCCCCTTGGGGGTTAGAATTTATCAATAAGTTTGCATAAGCGATGCCTACGTCATAGTAGCTTTATGTATTCAAAATATCAGCCCGATAGGTTTAAAATTGACAAAGTTTCATACTACCGTTCATCCCCTATTTTACCCCCTTGGGGGTTGAATTAATCAAAATCCTTTCTTAGCGGATGCCTACGTCATAATATCTACCTGCATACAAAATTTCAGCCCGATCCGTCCAGTGGTTTGGGCTGTGCGTTGATAGATCACTATGTAATCAGTCAGTCAGTCAATCAGTCAGTCACCTTTGAGTTTTATAGATATAGACTATCTATGTGGAGAAAGAAATCCATGCAGAGAGAGTCGCGGGCGCCCGCTAGTTATGACATATAGCTAGTCAATACTCGGTCAGCGTATAAACAACTTAAGACACTGTTTTAGACTTGAAATAGAATGACTCAGCGTAGCCTAGTATCAACAATTAGAACCTATGATTGCGCTAACTACTCGTACTTACTTTGCGTTACATTGAGACCTTGTGCCACAAAGAACGACTGTCTGCTTGAAGATTAATAATGCGTTCGGAGAATCGCAATTATATCAAATCATCTGGTTGACAGTTTCAGCAATTTATCATCTTGATGTTACCACGGTATTGAATAAATCGTAGAGTGAATGGCGAAGTTTTTGTAATGAGATATGTTTTCAAAAGAATTCATCTCATTAGTAAAAGTTTAATCTTTAGAACAAAACATGAGCTCGCTTCGATATATTCAATTTTGCAAAAAAAATGATGTCATAAATTATATTGTTAAATATTATATGACGTATATTAGAAAAAAAACCTATACAGTCCTAATTCTTAAATTATAAACTTTATGAAATATTTTACTTTCAAATTACCGTTATTACAAATAGAACTGACCAACTCTGGAATACTTTGATTAATTAGAATACTTAGCAAAGCCGTATCTTTAACAAATATGGAGTAAGACAGAGGTATCACTACATAGTATAAAATAAAGTCGCTTTTTCTGTCCCTATGTGTGTTGTATGTCCCTATGAACGCTTAAATCTTTAAAACTACGCAACGGATTTTGATGCGGTTTTTTTTAATAGATAGAGTAACTCATGAGGAAGGTTTTTATGTATAATATCATCCATTAAATAGTGGACAAGTACCACGGGCGAAGCCGGGGCGGGCCGCTAGTTAACTATAAAACAAACAATGAATACGGCTGTAGCATAATCTATGTTAAACACATACGTAGGTGGTGGGTGTTATTTGTATTGGCACATCGAGTCGATAAAAGTCCGCGTCATAAAAAATGTGCATCTGTTTAGATTATTTATAGCTCTGCATTTTTTGTGTAGTGAAACCGTTTGTTTTCTTAATATTGATACCTCAATTCTCGATAGAATTCATAATAATATTCTCTCACCAGAAGAAGGTTCCATTTAGCTTTTGTAATAAGTTTTAACTTTTTAAGTAAATATGTTGACACTGTTAATTTAACAACACATCATTGGATCCATCTTTTTTGTACACATGTTGAAACAAATAAATATTTTTATCTTTATCTTGAACACTTTTCTACAAAAACAAGAAGCTTTTTAGTATCTTATATATTGCTTTTTTCGTTTTTACGTAAAATTAGGATTTTTGATGAACTCAAATTGAAAAGTTTTTAATTTACTCAGTTCACTTCAAAAATAATGGCGTCATAGCTATTTCCATACGATCTTCATAGTTTCAGAATGGTGCTGTCAACATCCCTATTGTCCTTTGTTCTTCCTTCTTTTGATGCTGTTTAAAAGAAACTTTTTTGTATTTTGTATTAAGTGATATTTTAACTGCTGGAAAAATGACACAAAACAGTGAACTCATATTAGTTATGCTAATTTCTATTCATATTTGGGAAGATTGGCAATCTATGATTTAAATGATATTGTGACACTAATAGGATGGCGCTTTATAATAAATGTGGTCGTTATATCATTAGCACGAGTACTCGTAAGTATAATGTAACAAAAAATAATGATGGATGGCTTAACAAATTATTTCGGGCAACCATAGCAGTTGATAAGATTACGCGTTACTTTTCGTTTCTTAGTGGACCATATTTTAAACGCATGTGTCACTTACATGAATATAGCATGAAAGTCGCAGTAAAATGGCACATTTAATAAATTATTGACTAATTGACCTGCAATTTTTATCTATTCAAGTATCTTTGAGTGGTACTCGTATTTGTGTAATCGTAAGAAAATGTGTTGTACATACGAACGAACGAGTATGTGTATTTAGATTGGACGGATCAGTATCAGTATTTAAGATCATGAATGATCATGATTCACAGAAGATAATGCGTATTACGCAAAGGATTTGGGTTAACTGTCTTCTTCATTTATCATCATCATCACCATCAGCTTATCGCATTCCACTGCTGGACATAACCCTTCTTCATTCATATTCCATTGTCTTTACTTTGACAAATAAAGTTTTCTTTTTTTCATTAAAAAAGTGTATTTATCTTAAAGGAATAAAAGCGGTAACAATAGCGTATCTATGAGGATAGCGTATCTTAGAGGAATGATCCGAAATGGTTTACAGTGAATGTTTTAGGCTCGTATTAATAAATCGCACTCAACTCTGAGCTCAATCTTGAGAATGTCATTCTAATACAAAACAGCACCTCAAATTCGCGCTTAAGATCGTGATCAGAGTTGAGTGTGATTTATTAATACGAGCCTAAGTTTGGTACATGTAGGTAGGTGACCCAAGGTCGTTGATCTATCTTTCTTCTAATTCAAAATAAGCGTTGATGGAAATCGTTTTTGTTAGATGTTGACATCAGGAAATGTTAAGTAGTTCAATGTTTCGGACAACCGGGAGATTATGAATTTATGAAATGATGAAGCTAGAATATTCTAATTTTGTGCTGTTTAATGACAAGTTGACATTTGTCTGGGACAACCCTTTTATAACTTGAGAGAGAATAATGTATCGTATTGTGGTTTTAAGACTATTGTTGATACAAATTGTGATTGTTGAAACTGTTAATATTCCAACAATAAAAAAAAAATTGTTCTAATGGACGTTACCGGTATTATTGTTTTAGATATACTGAGAATTTTGATATATTATTATTATAAAGTTAATGTTCTTACACACGTGTTCACGATATTTACACGTGTAGTTCAAATCTGTTCAAAGAGTAATAAATGTCTATGTCAAATGAAGTTCCGCTTGGAAAATCTCTCTCATGAAAAATATGAATCAGAGATAGAAAAAACGGTATTGTACTTGTACGAGATTTTTATAACGTGTAGTTTTTCAAAGTTTATTTTTTGTTACTATGAGGAACAAAACAATATAACCAGACCCTAACATAATGTAATACATGTATTGTACACATTTAATTAAATATGTGAACCTGACCTTATCATCGGCCTGGTTGTAGTCCACTGCTGGAAGTGGACCCTCATATGGAGGATCATGCCCAAAGTCCATCGTCCCATAGCCCAAAGTGATGAGCAGGCGCTGACGGTGTCGTAAACTATAAACATAATATGCCGCAAGGGAACGTTGCTGCCCATGCCATGGAATAAATTCATAAATGCCCTGAACTAACACACCAATTGTCTAGCCCCAAACAAAGCTCGAAGCTTGCTAGGGAACGGACAGATATACTTGAATACCTTAAATAAATATCCATGACCCGAGTACAAGTGTCGAGCTTGTACTCGTCGGTATTGTAGGCAGTAGTTCGTATCCCTAGAGGGATTCGAACCCACGACCCTTGGTATTGTAGCCAGTCTTTGACCACTAGACCACCGGGCCTGTCAAAACGTTCCTTATTCGTTTTTACGAGACCCACAGGAAGGAATAGAGTACCTACCATAAATGCAAAGCGACTTTGTGCAGGATTTATGAGTACATGTCTGAAATTAAATTATTTTTTATTTGCCAAGTACAGTGGTTAAAAGAGTAATAAAAGGCTTACTCGTAATAAGTGTTTGTAAGCTGCTTTAATAAAACAAAGCCTCAGAACGACTTAGCATTTTAATTTAAGCAATGAAGACTCTAAGCGCTGAAACAAAATTGGACGTATAAATTAATAAAATACTCCGCTATTAAAAGATATAAAAAAGTTTTGCGTTGTTAAATTTTCTTCGCTCGGAGTTTTGCAAAAATATGTGGAAGAGATTATATTAATAAAATTGTATGGAGCATTTTAGAGACGTGGTCGACGTGGGTGAGTATTTTGCTCCTGGATTATGTGATGAAAATGGCATGCCTGGACTATATTTTTTGCTAAGCAGACATATATGAACTAACAAAATTGCTAAGCCGCAACTATGAAGTTTTAATTGAAGTATACTGTTTGCCAAGACCGCAAATATTACGCCATAAGGGGCTTATTTGGAGGTAGTGAGAAAGTCAGCAGATATCTCGCATGGTGCATGAAAATATTTTAATGATTTTGTGCTATTACCATGACACTTCTTTGCAAGACAATGAAATCGCCTTTGCGCGTAGAAACACCTAAAGTTATCTTACCTTCAAATCACTTTACCTAAGTAGGTGTGCTAATAGATTACAGTAAGTACTCTAATCTATTATTACACATAAAAGATGTTCCTTTCAAGAACTCAAGCCTAGGCAATTAGTTTGCCGGTCAAGTGTTTACATCAGACGAGTGAAAAAGTTAGTTTATCCGTAGTAATTCGTGTTAATCTAGTTCTCTGCTAATGGAACGGTCCTTAGAGATATAAACATGTGAGGTTGTAGCAGAGACTATGGCTTAGGTGAGGGATTTCCACCTTGTTTCGCCTGTGTATTCTATGGCTCTAGGATTAGTTAATAGTCGTGTAGGGAGGAAAGGAAGGATTGAAGCTTAATATAGATCTGCAGTGCAATTAGAACGAAGCATGTATTTTCGACTTTTGTTCATTAATTTATCCAGTTGCAAAACCCCGGAAAATGTTTTGCGAGTATTTAATGTGGAAGCTCAAATCCTTAATGTCATACGTGATCACATCCGAATAATCGGGACAACCTCTTATCGTTTGTTTAATAAAACTATTAATGCATACGCAGGAGCGATTGCTTTAACAAAATCAAAAAGTTCTTTATTTACGTAGGTTTATAAAATACACTAAAATTCTACCACCGACTTCGGAAAGCATTCATCTATTGAGAAGAAGCGTGAAGAAACTCTATAGCTGTTCTTTTAAAACCGACATTTTCTTAGTTTTTGATACAACAATTAATTTGAAACTCTAAGTAATAAAGTCCATTTGCTTAACATCAAAATAAAAATGAAATAGTCCAGGACAAGATAGTCTACTTTAAGCACCTAGCACTCAAGTAAACACTGGAAGTCGTTGACCTCCACATAAACAGCGCATCAAATGTGATCAACTCAAGTAGACAAAATGTTGCACAAACGTGCAACTCGTACTGACCATCGCAAACAAAACACGCCTGAATGATTACTCGCTGTAGCTTTTACAGTTAAAGGAGACTCGAGCGCCATTACAAAGAGAACAAATTAAAGATTCCACCCGATGGAAATGCTAGGTTTCCACCTGCTTGATCTACGCTATTCTGACTCTTATTGCAACGATATAACATCTAGCAATACACAAGCGGTGTACAGTGAGGCCAAAAATGTTTTCTACACATTCAAAAATGATTAAAAATGTTGGAGTAATTTCTTATATGCTAGACGCCTCGATGGTGTAGTGGTTTAGTAACGGGTCGTAGTCTCGAGGTCCTGAGTTGTGGAAGCCCAAGACGGACAATTTTGTGTCGGTTTTTTCAAACACAGCCCGGGTTTGTGATCACCAATCGGCGGGCGTGGCGATTAAGCCAAATCCTTGTAACGAAAACATAATTTCAAGTGATGAAAGCTAAACCGAATAAATGTGTAATTGAAAGGTCAAACATGTTTTCTATTAGTTTAAAAAATAATGAACAATTAAGAAAGATTGCTTTAACACAACTTGAAAGCTAAAGCGAATAAATGCTTAATTTGAAATTATTCGTGCAGAAATTACCTAGTTCTGGAGTACGTAAAGCACAATAAAGTCTGAAAAGTTTAACCGCTAACAAAACTAAAGGTGCGATTAAAATCTAAGCTCCCTACGAGATTCAATGGCACTTAATGTTTATAAGTTCTGCGAATTAATTGTGCTTGCAGTTGTTAATTTTCGCAGCCAAACTAAAGCAATTAAGGTGACAAATTAAAACCGCAGTTGTAGTTGCTAGAATATGAGTTGCTGTTCTGAAATAGAGTTAAGAGGTACCTAGCTAAGATGACGATCCTACTTGAGTCGTAGTACTCCTGGCAGTTTTAATAGAGTAGATTGCCATGGCCTTCTCCATTTCACACTCTTTCTCGTAGTGTGCAGATTTCCCCACACTGTTTTCCACACAAAACCGATGATTCTTAATAGTATGTACTTCAGTCCTTCAAATAGCATAGTAAGCCTCTGGTGATACAGCTCAGTTGGGGAGGGTATAGGGTCTTCAAGACGGGCAACGCATCTGCGACCCTTGTGCGATTGTTGATGTCCATGGGCAGCTGTGATCACAAACCATCAGGTGTCCCTCATGTTCGTTTACCTCCCTTATCATATAATATTTTGTTTATCATATAAAAAAAGGTGTTAACGGGTGGCAGAGACCATCAAGTGAACCGTCAACTCATCTGCTTATATTGCTGCTGTAAATTATCATGGAAGCAAGACAGACACTTTACCTTATTTTAAAATACTGGTCCACTGGACTATTATTGCTTGCAGTATTCATACGTTGGTATTCCACAAATTTTCCTCCGTTCTAAATCAAACAGTATAACAAGTTTGCTTGCCCAGTAATGTAATGTAAACAGACTACCGCTCTTCTTTATATAAAACACTATTCGAACAATGTGACGCCCGTTAATAAATGGGTACATAGTGGGCCACAATTTCTAATATTTTGTTGTTTCCCTTTGTTGCGCTGGGCAAATGTTTGTCGAGCGGACGACCAAACTTTGCTCTAAGGAATTAAACAGCGTTTCTGTATTTCTGAAAGCGTTTCGTAATCAAATTTCTAACAGAGGGAGAGATAAAAATTACATTTTATGCTTTCACGGTTGGTAGTAATGATTACATTTTTATTTAATTGAGAAGGTATTTTAATGTTCGTATCTATGTACTATCGCGTCGAGTATCTTCGCTTCAACTGAAGTTAGAATTTCTTTTTAGCACGAAAATGTTTGATGTCTTTGTTGAAATCTCCAAAATCTCCATCTCCTATCGTTGGTAACTTTTCAATAACTGTAAGTTGTTCAAACTTGATTTTGTTAATAACCATACATATTTGAAGACTTGAATAATATACAAGGCAAATTTAAACATCCGATAAGCATTGAAAATACATTGGAAATTCATTAAGAATCTGTCTCTTACAAACAGACTCACATTTTACTTAAAAAGGATGTTAAATAGTGCATAAAATTCCCCCAGGAAAGAATATTACCGCGCGGTACTTAAGGTAATGGCAAAATTATCGATACAAATTCTGAGTGCTGGCACAACCCTATCTTCATCTCTCGTAATGCTTTATGAAGGGCACTCGAAGTCTCCGCCAAGGAAAATTTATTGACGCTCTGAAAGCCCTTTGTTTAAAAAGTGTCGGGTCCGGCTTCATTTACTCAGTAATTAAAAGGACAAAACACTTATCTCTAGAGGAAATCAATAACTCAGCGGAAAAATGTGGCAGTTTACATTGACTCACATTTTTGTTTTAAAAATTAAAATGAGAGCGGAATCTGAAAAACGGGATCAAGTCTTCGAAGAATTTAAAATTGCGTTGGAAAAATAAACAATTATGATAGTGTTGTTCATAATATCTTTAGTTAGAGATTTACAAAGTCCACCGGATAGGTATTAAACGTTCATTGCTTAATTTTTCATAACACTATACACTCGTTTCATAATCACTTTTTTTGTATTTGATTTTTATGCCTATCGATTCTTAGGCTCGTATTAATAAATCGCTCTCAACTCTGAGCTCGAGCTTTCGTGCGAACTTGATATGTCATGCTCATATAAATCAGCACCTCAAGTTCGCGCTCAAGTTGGATCTCAGAGTTGAGTGCCATTTATTAATACGAGCCTTAGTCGCAAGGAATTATGGACACTGGACAGCTATTACTTTAATACATAAACGAGCACGCATTTTTGTTCTCTTCTATTTAATTAAAAAATACAATATAACTCATATAATCGCTGAAAACTACGTTTCTGTTACTGCAGAACTCTATCCGTAACTATTTACCCACATTGATCCATTATACAAGGGTTGGAACACGATCGGAGCTAGTGCGGCGGTAAATTTTGCCTGTGCGGTTTCTAATTACCTTAAGTATCTAATTAAGTCTGCAAGCAACCTTCGTCAGGACCCGATCCCGTGACCTTCAAAGTTGAACCTGAGTGACCCAGCCTCTATTATATATATAAGGAGGCTGTGAAATCGTTTCGGAAAAGGCTTGGTAAAGAAGGTGTAATTTGCGGCGGTTTTTCTCCTCGATTATCTAGACAGAAACTTGCAAAAGACGTGTGTGCATCCAACATTGATATTGACATCAATAGTAATAGTCCCTATCTCATGCCATGCTATGGTTGCCAGAGCTCAGTTGGGGAGGGTATGGGGTTAAGGCCGGGGCAACACATCAACGATACCTCTGGTGTCGCGGATGTCCATGGGCGGCGGTGATTGCTTACCATCAGGCGACCCGCCAGCTCGTTTGCCGCCTCTGACATAAAAAAAAAAGATCTGTGGAAATGTGATTTCTTATGAAGCTTGCATAGAAATTGTAGATGTACATTATGACGTTACCCGTTTTGTTTAAGTTGATTGAAATGGATTACTTATTTGGATGTAAAAATATACACTTTAAGAAACAGAAATAGTTATTAAAATTGGGTAAAAAAGTCTCATCTTTTGTGGAGTAGTGTAGTATAATTAATATAGTTTAATGTGTCAACATCCCTATTCCTAAGCCTCGGTCAATTAAGAACTAGACGTCCCAATCAAACCATATCGTCTTGATGCAATCAAATGTCAAAACAATCCCAAACTCGAAGTGTTTTCCTTCAAATTAGGCAGAAATACGCAATCACCATTTCTCGAAATAGCAAGGAACAAATTAAACGGAAGGGAACAAACTAATAATAACCGTAACCTTGTTACGAAGGGTTAAGCGTTAAATGATAAAACAATTTAAATAAGAAAAGGTCTTAAACTCGCGGGCTGCTCGAAACAATGTAATTAACTGAGATAAACAATTTTTAAAGGAAACTTTGAATGAACTTGGCACCAAGTTTGAAGGGGGGGTGTACGGTGAACGGTTTTGACATTACGAAACTGAGAACGGGGGTTCAACTCCCGTCCTCGTCTGTTTTTTCTTAGGTCTTAAGTATCGATTGGATTACTACGAATTAGTAAATTCAAGCCAAGAAAATAGTTCACAGCACTGTACAAAAAAAAACGCACTTCAAAAACACAACGCGGTTCATTTTCACAATGGAGGGGGCTTGTAAATTAATGATTCCCAAGCTAGAGCACCGGTCACTCCCTCCTAACGGGTGCGACGTAAATCGCAGCGATTTCAAATGTAGGAGGTAGATGTCCCGAGCTCGAAACAAAGTTGCGAAAATGCTCCCTAAGAAAATGAAAGTTTTGTCTATTTTCCCATGCTAAAAGTCCATAAGGCCAATTAGATTGTTAGCAATCATATTGTTAGTAATTTATTGTTTGCAAAAACCATCTTTGGTTTTTGAGATGAAAGACAGAATGTCACCTTCATGGTAGGACACGCAAATTGATAGTGTTTCTTATGATGGGAGAAGATGGAAACGTCTCTATCTAGGCATTTATCTACGATAGAAATAATGGGGTTCACCATAAATACACTATGTTTTTTATCGATACTATACGATACGATATTATCGATACGATAATTATTTATGCTTTTCCCCTTTCTAGTTAGTCTTTGGACAGGCCAAATGAGCGGCAGACCCTTTGGCCTTAATTGTTTTCAAACAAATTACGTGACATTTACTCTTAAGTGGTTATTTCTCCAATTTTCATTGCACGAGGCTTCACAGTGCTGGTGAATTTAGTTTTGTAATATTGCACACTCTATTTTGTATGAGAATTGAGATGTCTTTTGCGAAGTTCACCAGAAATTGTTAAGTTTTATCTAGGATGGCGTGATCTAAATCACAACAAAAGAAAAAAAATAATAGCAATACCCTCATACAACCACTGCCCATCCCCAGGAACATCTTTCATAATGTCATATAAATGTTAATATGAAGTACTTTTCTAAACCGTTATTGCACTACACAGAATACGTATTATGATGTTTTTTTTTTATAAGTCTAGCTAGTAGCTATATATGTAGTACATTCAACAAATAGAACGAAAAAGAGTGTCACCTGATGGTTAATGATCACCGCTGCCCATGGACATTAACAACCGTACAAGGGTGGCTCGCAGATGCGTTGTCTGCCTTTAAAACCCCTTACCTTCCCAACTGAGCTCAGAGCTAAGTCCAGATTCCAGGGAAAACTCGCGCATAAAACAATATAATTAAGAAATGATGTTAATTCTCCTAAGTAATGCATAAGGTGGGAGAATCTCCCGAACAACGTAATTACGCGGGATAAACATTTTTAGGGAAGAGTCTACACCGAAGTTGGGTAAGTTCGGGTCTTAAGTGTCGACTTGCATTAGTATTCATGACGCGGAAGTGTCTTAGGGCATTTGTTGGTGAACTTATGAAACAAGCCGATACGCTTTTTTGAGAATGGCGGCGAACGAACTTGCTTGATGGTTGGTCTTAGATATCTGAAGTCCAGAATTAAAGTTTATGTAGGTACTGATTAACCTTGCGTTAAAAGAAAAAGAAAATAATGTTGCATGCTCTTGTTTCTCAATTAAATAGGCCAAAATTATTGCTCATCATCAGAAGATTTATTTATTTATTTAATTATTTATTTTATTTATTTATTTAATCACCAACAAGGTAACATTGACAATACTTAAAAATACATATACTTAGTCGGGTCATAAGTTCTGTCACAAACTTTTTAGGAAATTATTGATACACCTTTGGAGATATACATAAAAATTATATATGAAATGAAAGGTTATTAAATTTACAACATAATTTTATCAATATCATTTGAAATGTCCTCCTCCATTTTGGACAGATGCCTTTAATCTACGAAGACAGTCATCGATCGCTGCACGCACCACATTCTTACACCTTTCTTTCGCTGATTTAATCAGAAACGCTCGGAGAGACACCAAATTCGGGTGAGGTCAAGTACAGACTTTCCTCTTCAAATATTGGTATAACTTGCATCTCATCGGTTTAAATGTGGACTAGAAGAGAGCCGGTGTTCATGCTGGGTGAAGTCAATTCCGCGCGCCGTCAACCAGTATTTCGTGCTTCGGGCCCTATGAGCCGGTGTAGAGTTTTGTTGGAATGTCCAATGTCTGTTCTTGATTATTATTTAAGAAAAGGGTTGTACTATGCTTGTTAGGACAGTATTTTGATATAGTACGGCCTTGATTTTCTCCCATTTTTTACCGAAAAACACCTCAGTTATGCCTGAATCCGAGAGTTCAAGCCAAATCATGAATGAGGAAGGGTGATGACCGCACTGGTCCCTCGAAATGCACGTGCTTGCTTCTTCACTAATGTGGGCATACACTTTATCATTTTGTTTGTGATAACTTAAACTTATCGTAAAAAAAAAAACATCCAAAAAAAGAATTAGCAGTTTTTTTTCCCGCGTGCCGTCATAACAGAGCCCGGGATCTTTCCTGCTTAATTTTCTTTATACGATCATTACAAAAAATCCGGTCTTATTACGATAAGCATGTGGTCTCAGGTTTTCATTTATTTAGCACTCTTTTTAGTTTGGTTCTGCTTAGCCACAGCTGGAGAGCTGGCGTTTTTTGTTAACGCACGGGATTTTATTCATTTGGCACCTTCACTGCTGTGATGACTGCCAGTGTTCCTAAAAGAGCAAGGCCTGCCGCTTTTTTACGATTTTGAAATCTTGAGACTTCATTTTATCGATTGATAGTACAATAAAAGAAATAGGACGCTTTTTTAAACTTTTGTACGAAATTGAAAATCTCCTTCTATGCGTTACAACAGTGGTGCAACGGAAAACCCGTGACTCTATCGTCTTTATTCGTCCATTCCATATTCAAATAATGTACAAAAATAATTAGTTCTTCTATTTCCGACATGTATGAATGTTCTATTTTTTTAATTAGGCGCGTAATTTCTGGCCGGTCTTCAAAAATCAAAAATATAAGGCTTTGACAGAACTTATGAACCGACTGTGTATAGATTCAAAAAAATATAAATTTTGAATAAAACAAAAGGCTGATGGGCTGTAGTAAACTATGGCAGATGTATATTCCTGAAAGCAGGAAGAGGCTTTAAACCTTCACTTCCCCAAACCGGTTTCAAAAACACAGAATATTATTTATGTCAGTATGTAAAAAGTATTTCAAATAAAAAGTATTCGGCCGAAATCACGTCCCCTTTGTTATAAGGTGTCCCAAACAATTACATTCGATACAGCTCTTAACCAAACCCACGTTGTTTGTACTTTGTATAAACGACTTTGTACGAGTTTGTTGGACCGAATCCTCGATTTCCTTGTTTCCTCCACTTAATCTTACAAAGAAAAAGGTTATTTGATCAAAGTTTATCGGTCGAGAACTCGGTCACGGCAATATATGTATTTGTTTCTCCATCTTGCGCTAATGAGTGAAGTTGCGAAGTGTATCGGATAATAAAGTTTTCCTTCGCAATAACGGGTATTTTTACTTTCCAGGATATTAATTAATGGCCGGGCGCGGCGGGAATGCCAATGCGTTGGAAACTTGTGCTACAGCTGTTAGTTTAGAAAAGTTTCGCTAAGTGGTTTTAAATTTTGTTATTAATATCTTCGAAAAAAAGGTTGACATTTTTTTGGGAAGTAGGTTCATAGAATTTCTTAGTTTGACTTTCATAACCCCTCGTTCGAATAATTGTTGAACTTTGAAAGTCATTATGTTAAACTAAGTTGGAAAGTGTGCTGATAACTTGCTTTAGTTATTGTCTGGTACTTTACTTCTTATTTTATATTTCAATTTCCATCCATACGATTTCTGTGAAACGGGAGCGAAGAAACTTGTTCAAATAGTCTCACAAAGCCAATGCAAAGATATGAAAAACTTTCCCCGCTAAAGACCGAAAGCTCTTCCCGACTTATTTATAAAAAATCGTCTAATTTTCAAACTCCGATCACTTATTTCTGTAAAATACAACCTTCCTTGACGTTTATTAGGGAAATTTAAGAAGAAATCTCATCCGAGAGAGTTCTGAATGCCAGTTTCGGAAATCGCAGACTGAGAAGGCGACTCACACCAGAAATGAAATATTCACCGGTTCTCCGATCCAATTATCTCCAGCCTTGCTTCTGCAAAGGTGTCCCGATTAGATACGGGGTCTTAATGTCGAAGTGATAGTTACTTAATGGAATAAGGATTGTTCCCGATTTCGAGACGATGGATTTGTGAACGTCACTAAATCATCGAATATAAACGTTTTCTGTTTATGTTTTTATCTTCCTGGTTTTTCAAACACAGTATGGGTTGCGTCTCTCTTATTTTAGAGCGTTTCTCTCGGTTATGCAATTTCTAATCTTCACTGGTTTAATGGATATGGATATGTTATTTTTGTTTCATTTAAGAAATCAAGTTTGTCCGTCCACACAAGTAATAAAATAATATTATCGTTTATTACTGAGTGCGTTAGTCGAGCATATGAGCATATGTACGCACAGGTCGCCTATTCCGTCGTCAATTTCAAATCTCGATAATATTATAACACTAGACGTATACGACCGTAGAGAGATAAGACACAGAACGGCTTAACGTGCTTTCCGCCATATACTCATGGAATATCTTTTCCGGAGTTTATTTAACTATGTTTAACTTAACAATATACTCGTAAATGGTTGAGATTACGATACTCAGCAAACTCATATGCCTAAACAAACGGACGGGCTCGGGAAAACTGTATAATTAATTCATTATGAAGGTGGAAGGTAATGATAATTTAATAATTCATACCACAGTCGTCCCGTGGTGTTACAACAACTAACTAATATTACAACTAAATGTAATCACTAAATATTATTTGATTTGTGTGTTGTTTTGAAACAAGTGGGTATTAATATATTTACCAGACCATAGTTGGTATCTAACTTCACGAGGCTAGGAGATTAGCTAAAGTTAAAACATTATCAAAATATCAATCGAGAAATATTTAGTTTTTAGGTGTAAAATATTGTGAATGATCGTATATTGACCACATTAATTTCGCATAACCGTTGCGGACCCGAAGTACTTGAATTGTACTGATAACTTCACCTTTACTTTATCTTATATTTTTACCTAAAAATTGCATAAGAAAACACTAAGAGATCTTTTACGAAAAACAGTGCATACGACCATTAGGTACTGCGTGTAACTCTTGAACAAACAACCAGAATTATTGCTCAACCGTTAATGGAGGCGCCAATGAAACACCAATATTTATGCAAGACTCCACCCAACTTAGGTAATTAGAGTAAATACTCATGTATCCCCTCATTACCTCCCTTAAGCGTATGGAAATTAGCAATTATGATGAAAGGAGGGGTAATGATCATTTAATAATATGGGGTAACTTTAAGCACCCTTCAGTCCAATAAGTTGTTGTTTATGTTTATTGCTCAGTGTGACATTAATGGTGGAGATGTGGAACTGATCAAACTGATTTGGCCATTTCATGAAATGTTCAATTCAACGATATGGCCACGACAGAGGCAGGACCTGCAGGAGACATAACAATAAACGATATGCGAAAGGTATTCCCAGAAATATCTGCTACATGAAGAAAGAAGTAGATAACTTCATTATTACTCCAAATCAAACAATCAACCGAACCTCAGACAAGTTCTGAAGTCGACCTCAAAATTCAAAGTTTTCACTTCTAACCTTGGATTTACATAAACCGGAGTACTCGTAAGTTCATTGTTCTTATCTTTGTAGCCTTAATTCTAGCTTTGTTCACATCCATCTCGTATGTTCGGAGTTTGTCAACTCGCGAATAGGAATTAGGACAGGAGCAAGCGCCCGCGGCCGCAACAAGTTTTGAGAAGCTCTGTGGTAGAATAACACCCTGTCTAATCCGCGTCGATGGTCTAGTGGTTTAAGTGCCGAGCTGTTTGTCTCGAGGTCCTGGATTTGATCCCAGGTCGTATACATGTTTTGTTGGTTTTCAAACTTTTTTCGGTCTCCGAACACTGCCCGATTTGTGATCACTAATTTGTATTTGGGAAGCGTGGTGATTAAGCCATAGGATGTGGCTTAATCACCACGCTTCCCAAGTGGTATTTGCCTTGCAGTATCGTTAATAGGATGATACTTTACTTTACATAAAAGGATGTCGGCCCAAGACAGTCAAAAAAATCAATGCTCGGTGGTTACAATTTTTTCCCGACCCAGGAATCAACCTTGGATTTCCATAAAGCACATCTATCTCGTGTGTTCGGAGTTTGTCAACTCGCGAGTAGGAATTAGGACAGGAGCAAGCGTTAGTCTTCGCCGCAGCTCCCGCGGCCGCAACAAGTTGAGAGGTAGTTGTAGTTGAGCTGGTCTGCGGTACAATAACACCCTGTCTAATCCAGCGCTTGCTCACGAAATGAGGTTCACACGCGAGTCTGATTAGATGAATATACACATATGCACAGGAAAATAAGACATTGCATCCGCGTACATGGCAATAAGATCTGCTCTTTTGCTTAACATCAGCAAGAGTAAATCCCAATATACTGAGACAATAATATAAGAAAACTATTTTATGGCTGACTTGGGCAGATGAACGCTTACCGTCAGGTCACCCCGTCGTGTAAATATATAAAATTGGGATCTATGTCAGTTTTGAGGGTTTAAGACGAATAAGAGTAACTATCGAATATCTTTCTGTTTCTTCTGATTACACGGTTCCGAAGTCGGTGGTGGAAATCATCTGTCTTTTAATTCTAGCACATCCATCTCGCATGTGCCTTCTGAATTGGTGGTAGAGTCATTATCATCGTACATTTGTTTTGACGATTCATACGTGTTTAAATTGGTATCTACGAGTATATCAATTTGAAGGTTTTAAGAAATTGAAATCTAGCACATCCATCTCGCATGTTCGGAGTTTCTTGCCGATCCTTATCGGTAGAAACTGCCTTCCGAATCGGTGGTAGAGTCATTATCATCGTACATTTTGTTTAGAAGATTCATGAGTGTTTAAATGAAGCTTTCAATTGGGCTTCATTTTCAGTTGAGTTGAGTTTGTCAACTCGCGAGTAGGAATTAGGACAGGAGCAAGCGTTAGTCTTCGCCGCAGCGCCCGCGGCCGCAACAAGTTGAGAGGTAGTTGTAGTTGAGCTGCTCTGCGGTACAATAACACCCTGTCTAATCCAGCGCTTGTTCACGAAATGAGGTTCACACGCGATTCTGATTAGATGAATATACACATGTGCACAGGAAAATAAGGCATTGCGTCCGTTTCCATGGCGATAAGGTTTCCTCTTTTGCTTAACATCAGCAGGAGTAGAGCCCAAGATACTGAGCCAATAATATAAGAAAACTATTTTATGGCTGGCTTGGGCAGATGCGCGCTTACTGTCAGGTTAACCCGTTGTAATAGAAGAATATAAAATCGGTATCTATATCACTTTTAAGGCTTTAAGACGACAAAAAAGAGTCACTATCGAATATCTTGGTTCCGAAGTTGGTGGTAGAATTCATCTGAATTTTACTTCAAGCACATCCATCTCGCATGTTCGGAGATTCCTGGCGATTTTTCTCGACTAAAACTGCCTCCGTATTGATGGTAGGGTCATTATCATCGTACATTTTGTTTTGACGATTCATAAGTGTTTAAATGAAGCCCAATTGTTTTAAGAATATTTTGAGCTGAGTTGAGTTGAGTTTGTCAACTCGTGAATAGGAATTAGTTAGGACAGGAGCAAGCGTTAGTCTTCGCCGCAGCGCCCGCGGCCGCAACAAGTTGAGTGGTAGTTGTAGTTGAGCTGCTCTGCGGTATAATAACACCCTGTCTAATCCAGGGCTTGTTCACGAAATGAGGTTCACACGCAAATCTTATTAGTTGGATATTGTATTATATACTCATGTATATAGGACACTGATTTCTTTGGCTGTATTGGACGGACATCCTTTTTACGTAAAGTATCATCCTATGAACGACCTCCATCATTTGAAATTATGCTTGGCAAATGCAGATTCGTGATCACAAAATTAGCACCACCCGGGAATAAACCCAGAATCTTTCCATGGTCCGCCACTTAAACCACAAGACTATCCTTGCGGTCAACCTTTTATGTAAAATTGATTAAATCGCCACCAAATTTGTCCAATTGGGTAGATCATCATTATGATCTGAAGTCCCGATTAGGTTCACACGCAAGAGTTTAGATAGGTAGTAGAATTATTTTCGTCTCGCGTCACGGGCAATGCAGTTTCAAACGAATACCTTTGGCAATACAACTGTCTCGGGCAGACGTGATTGTACTATCACAATAAACAATACACTTCTCCGATAATTTATAAAATGCAAATAAAGCATTGCCTTTTTGAATTACGCATATTTTGACCGGTTTCGTGGAATAGCGCTTACGATAATTAAACCCCGTCTAATCCGAGAAGATCTTCATTGCACGATTTCCCTGGAAATGAAGTTAGCACCCAAAACTAATTAATTCATGATTGTTTAAATGATTTCTATCAATGCTAATTTATATGAAAATTTATCAGTTTGAATGCACTCTATATTTGAATGCTTTTCTGAAATGTGATTCTAGCATTGGTGAAATAGTGGTTGTTGAAAGCAACACTTGAACTAAAATAAATAATAAACTGATTTTAAAGACACAGTACGTTTTTTTATAATTGCGTCTATCTTTATCTGAGAAAAAAATAACATAAATATTATGACAGCTTCAAAACTGTGACTTTAACAAAATTTTACAAATAGCCTCTTTTTAGTTTTTAACTTTATATTTTTTGTCATCAAAAAGTTTCTTTTCAACTAAATACTTCTTAGTACTTGGTCAATTTGGTCATGCTGAGTAAAAATATCCAACAGTTTTGGAATTCCCCAAAGTTTTTCCATCGTCCCATACAAAGTTAATAAACGGCTGATTGACTTTATACGAAAAGTTAGAACAACTTTCATTGGATGCGGAAAGTCTTAGAACAAAACTGCTTAAGAATACTCCTAAGAATGCTTAAGTAGGTACATTGATATTGTTCTTTGTTGTAATTAGAAAGTCATGATAATATTTCTAGAATAAATTTTGAGCAATTAGAGAATTACAAATTATGAATGAAAATGTAGTCGCAAATGAAAAAAATGGAAACCATACCCAAAACGTTCTAAACGACAGCCGTTTGCTTTTACAATAAACACAAATTAACCTTACAGAAACAAAAGCGCTCCTTGAAATGCCGTGTGTTGCGCGACGACACACGACTGTAGCCATAAACGAGCTGGTTTCACGGGTCATTATCGCATGCACGTTAACGGGAGCAATTCTCTAACGTGTATTAATTAAATAGAGCTAAATGGAGAACGCGCTCCCGTCGGCACCTGAAGTCTGTACGGTCACGTGTTCATGTGTACTAGTTTTATTACCAACCTTATTGTCTAACCATAAGAGTGGTATTCCTATGGCAGTATTTGCGAACTCTAGAAATTAGACTATTCAGAGTTATTAGCTCGTCCTGGTGTTTGATATGGAATAATCTAAAGTAATCGCCTATTGCAGTGCAGATATCTTAATAATTGGAATGAAGTCCTCCGCAAGTCCGCAATAATAGTTATGGTAGGTATAGTTATTTGGTTATGTATGGCTTTTGGACAGTTTTATTCATTAATATAAAATTAATTCAAAGCCCTCAGTTTATAGGAGTCTAAATTAGGTAGGCAGTGGGCAAACTTTATTCCCAAAAAAAATCCACAGGTGCTCACCAAAGCTCGACAATATACAATTTTTCTCCTTTTTTACTAACGCGTTGTTTTCAAGATATTAGTTATCTTTATGCATACACTTTTTATCACTCCCCATACATAATGTATGAATCATAAGGTAAATTGGTAGTCCTTGCAAGCGCCTTGAGTTGTTTACTAGCATTGGAATTTCTATAACCGAGTGAAAACATGGATACATGGATAAACAATAAATATTTCCATTAAAATAAACACGATTGCAGAGAACTAGGTACTTGCGATATGGAATACTATCTATCTATGTTATTACACTGATAAATAAAGTTGTGTTTAGTTTAAGGTTGGTTACCTACACAGGCCTTTGCTCTGCAGTAGGACGATTGGGCTTAAAAATAATAAATACTGGCAGATGTACCCATCTCATATTAGATTATTATGGTACCGAAAAGACTCCGTGCTTTTGGCTTCGGCCTCGCGCGTGCTTCAAAGGGCTGGGTCCAATATGGCCCAGAGAGATGGATTTAGTCCTATGACTATATACACAACCTGGCAGATTTACTTATCATTCAGATCAAATGAGGCTTTGGCCCCACGCCAAAGCCGCACCTTTTCTTCTTTCGTTTCTTCAAAAAACCGGGACCCTGTGGACCCGTGATCTCGAAAGAGTGCCGTAACAAATTTTAAACAAATATTGATCACGTAAACATGTTTATAGGTAAAACTTTTAGTTTTTGTGCGTATTATTATTTTGTATTTTCCAAATAAATTGATGTAATCTACAAATAGCTTTAGCAAATAACTTACAATTGACACATTATTACGCAGTCTTGTTGGTAAATAATAAGACCTACGAATTCCATTGTATCAGTTATTAATTTCCCTGCTTTCAAAAATAATCCTGCATTGCGCATTTCGCTCGGCGAAACAGAATTGCATTAGTCGACAAGCGTCCAGTCGATATGATAATTCATTTCATTATGCGTACCGGTAGAGATTCGATTCCGGCGATTTTCGATTCGGCCGGATAAATTGACTGCGGCATTTGTGTTCCGGTAATAGAAACACTAGAAACAATATTAGCTAACGAATGTTTCAGTTGCATTTCAAAAGATGGCGTTTGAGCCGAATCATGTATCTATTACCTAATTTATTACTGACTTAGATTTGCTTCTCGCTAACATAAAAATAAACTTATTAATTCGAATTTGGTATTACAAAAAAAAGTTAAATAATATCTGTTTTTATTTGGAGTGCAATTTTTCCTTTGCCATAGATCGAAGTGCTACATAAAAGTGTTAAAAAATAACCGAAAGATAATTTCCTGGTATTGTCCATTGTAAATGATAATAATAAGATTGAAAGCATACTACGAATAATCGCACTAAAGATAAGGGCTGTCACAAAAAGTACTCGGTTGACATGTAATTACAAAAATTGGACGACTAACACTGCCTAAGTTATCCCTTGATCTTCCATTTGTTATTGCAAGATACGAGTAGGTATAAGAAAATAATTTAATAACACGTATGTTACGAAATTAGTTCTACTTATTACGTTAGGCTAAGAGTACTTCAATAGTACCTACATTCATGAATAACAGTCGTTACCAAGACATAGGGGAATTAATTTTATCCCTAAAATCTAGATTTTAGACAAAAACTAAGTTTTCCGAACTATAAAACCATATCATAAAGTTCAGGGCCCAGTATTGAATATTTAGACCACCTTAGTGAAGCCAATTCATTATTAAACAACGTCTTACTATCCTTTGAGTTACGGTCGACACGTTATGCTAGATAGAACTTTAGTTAATGAAAAGTTTTTTGGAATTGTGAAGTAATGGAGAATGAAATGTAAGGTCCCAGTAACATTCTAACCTAGTAAGTGGAAGCTTTAACTTCCGACAATGAGAATAATGAGGTGAAGTTAAAATAAACCGAAAATGTTTTAATCATTGAACAAAAAGATCAAGTAAATACAGACGATGAACTCGACGCAAACCGAGTTCAAAAACGATGCATAATGAATCCGTCCATTGTTCGGGCTAGGGAATCGCGAATTTAAATTCCACAAAATACGTTTCCGCAGTTAATTTAAGAATAGTCAATAGGCAGTGGTTTACGGTATGCGGGGTTCGCCCCAGAACGGCCCGGTTTCCCTACGCAGAGGATTTCGAATTTCATCTTATATTTATACCGGCCGGAGCCTTTGTCATAGATCAAGTGGGCAGAGGGTTTTAGTCGAAAAAACTGCCGTGGGTTTCGGATAAGAGTCTTGGAGGTATTGTCATTTTTCACGCTCTTTGTCCGAAAGCTAGACTTTTTTAGTTGGGAACACTTTTGGGTAGGTGAACAATGTGTTTGCCGTTCGGAAAACTGTTTTGTTCACAATTGAGATGGTGGTCTATAGGGATATTTTTAGCACGTCAAGATATTTGGGACTTGGACATCCAAATAATTTATAAAACCCGATGGTGTTTCTTCTTAGGCAAAAAGCCTTGTATATTCTTTAATAGTGTTTGTTGTCAATCTAAAATTAAAACAAATATGAAAACTTTTTAATAAAAAATATTTTATTTAAGTTTGTATAATCAAATCAAAAAGCAAGGTTTTGTAGAAATATAAGTTCTACAAACCACGTAAATGACAATAACCATTTAACCGTACAAAACAATATGTACAGGACCATAATGCTTAGGTATTACTTAGTCCTTGTCGCTTCTGTTAAAACCTAAGATCATTCTTTGCAAACTAATTATTATTTATAGCAATTACGTATTAATTATTTCATACAGCAACACCTATTAAGATTTATTAACATTCTGTAGATGAAAATTACTAATTAATTAAATTAACTTAAGCGATAAATTATTAAAGGCTAAGATTTTATTTATGGAGAGCCTTGAAATATTTTCATCATTATCAAAAATTAACAAAAACTGTGTGGGTTCAAATCCCTCTCTGTATCGTTGTTTAGGTAGCTTTATTGTAACTTTATTTTCTACTAGCGGCCGCCCGCGACATCGTCCGCGTGGATGTCGGTTTTCATTATACGAATGTTTTTTCCCGCTAACTCCCGTTCCCGTGGGAATTTTGCAATATCCTTTTGCAACTAAGCATCAAGTTTACTAAGGGACCTGCATGCCAAATTTCAAGCGTCTAACTCAAGTAGTTAAGATTTTCCATACAAACTTCCACCCCCTCATTTCGGGGATGTGGGGGGTTGGAATGGGTCAAAAAGTATCCTATGTTCTGTCTCAGGGTCTAAAGATTGTCTGTACCAAATTTCATCAAAATCGGTTGCGAGGTTTAAGCGGGAAAGCGTAACAGACAGACAGACAGACAGACAGACAGACAGACAGAGTTACTTTCGCATTTATAATATTAGTTGGGATAATACCTATTTATGATGAATCCAAAAAGAAGATAATATGATTCCGAATGATTCCATTTTTGAATGAAATAATTAAACACTATTTTTAACATCATGTTTCTATCATATGTCGTAAAATTCACTCTTCGCCTAAAATTTAAACAAAATCATTTACTATTGTTACTTCTGGCAATCATAATATTATGTTACAACTAGCGGCCAACCGCGACTCCGTCCTCATGGTTTCCGGTTTCCGCACCCATAGGTATATACTATAGACTTCTTCGTCAAATGAACTATCCGACACAAAAATATTTTTTTAAATCGGACCAGTTGTTCCTGAGATTAGCGCGTTCGAACAAACAAACAACCTCTGCAGCTTTATTATATATTACCTAGTATAGATTTAAATGTGATTCATTTCAATATTGTTAATTAAATGTAATACGAATGTATTGTTCCACAATCATGACAGTAACGTGTATTCACGTCAAGTTAACTATTCATTGCACGGTAATGAGTTAAGTTTACGTTAATCCGTCAGATTAACAGGCGCGCTTAAGAGTGTGCAGTCCGCACACTAGCGCCGCCATTCGTTTTTCTTTAATTTAAATAAATCTATACTAATATAATTCAGCTCACGAGTTTGTGGTTTGTTTGAACGCGCTAATCTCAGGAACTACTGGTTCGAAATGGAAAAAAAAAATGTGTTAGATAGTGTATGCGACAAGGATACTGTATGCGACAGCTATAGTATAACAAGATGTGCGTGACACGCGGGCTGAGTCGCGGGCGTCCGCTAGTTTAAGGTATTCAGATCAAAATTACTCTCTCTGGTGCACTAAAGCAGAACATTTATGATTCTTTAATGTGACTTTTATTCTATTGTTCATAATAAAGTAGTCATTGTTAACTTTTAACAACATTTTGGATTATAGCCATCTTTATGTAAGAAAAGTAAACTTCGTAGATTTCAAAAAATCATAAATGTTATTCAATAGTGCTCTACAGAGTGTATTTTATGTCAATATCTTAAATTTATCACAATTAAATAAAACGGGCTGGGGGCGCTAGTATGGGGACTGCACGCCCTTAATTTGCCACCGCCGTGACGGACGAATCAATTCCACGAGTTATTGAGCGATGACGTCATTATCTTGTAACTATTACGATTGTGGTTTGCAAATCATGGGGGGATTTTGTCATACGCTTTAGATCACAGTAATGAAACACAGTGGGTGTTACTGTGATCTAAAGCGTGATAAACGTAAACTGATAACTTGTTTGTGGGATTAGAAATAACCTAACGCTACCGTGATGCAATTAGATATGGCGAAATCTCTAACAGACATGGTGAACAACATTTACATGCCATTTGTTATTTATATTCTTAATGTTCATCAACGTTTACAAAGAAGGTTACGCGTGGAAATTATTACATAATGTTGAAACATAATTTACATGCGCGTCAGACAACTTATTTGACGGATGCAACTGCCGAAGTTTTGGCCGCCATAACAGAAACGCCCAAGTGAAACCATGAGGTCCTGCTTAAGAAAAATAAATTACATACTTATTTAATTTTGACGTTCAATATTTAGAAAAGAGTCAGAAGTCTTCGACACTTTGTGGACTTACATTTTAACACTATACAATAAGTTCAAGTGAACTAGATTGACGAGCAACCTAAAGAGAATCTTGGCCATCGATAATTAAAGCTGAGTTTGCGTTAGTCCGTCAGTCGCTCAAATTGTTGGATTAATAGGCTCGCTTAATTAGCCACTATCTGCTATGCGGACGAATCAATCCGAGTTATTGAGCGACGACGTCGTTTGGATGTAACTGGAATAATCTTGTAACCATTACGATTGTAGTAAGGAAGTTATGGGGGATTTGGTCATTTGTAGACATCCCCTCTCTCCTCTTTTGTTTTTTATTTTATTTATTTGACAATCACGTCGGATTGAAGCAGACTTTGAGTACGTTTTTGTGGATTTTTCAAGTTTTTTTTTGTGTATTTATTTATAAGAATTTTCATGCTTAGTATTATTTGCTTTTTCATCTATACCAGGCACCTCTTGCAATCCAGACAAGCGCTAAAACCAGCCTGAGATCAAAAGATTTTTGCTTTGTTTAGAAATAAAACCTTTATAGATTTTTAGGCTCTGTAATTTATTGTAAGCATATTTTTATTAAACACAAAATAAAATTATATAAAAACAAATTTAAATAAACTTTTCATCACGCAACATTCATTTTTAATGTCTATGTGCTTTTGTTTACAAAAAATAATATATTCCATTATGTAGCTAAAATGTTGTTTAGTTGGATGTAGTTCGTGTATCAAACAGCTTTGCATATTGTGGCGTGTTGTTTGGTGCTGATATGCAAAACGGACTATTAAAACTTTATTTTGTCCGAATATTTGATAACGCGCTCGCAAAAAATATTGTTTAAATGTTTTTATATAAAAAAAACACTAGGGTGGTTCGCTTTGACGGTGAACACAATAGTACATGACAGTATTAAAAATTGGCCAAGTGCGAGTCGGACTCCCGCACTGAGGGTTCCGTACAAATCCTATTTTTGACGTATTTACAAAATACTGAATAGATTTCGTTCGAACCAATTTTCGTTGGTAGTTTTTATGGTAATGTACATTATATAATTATTTCAGTTTTATCATCCTCTTATTTTAGAAGTTAGAGGGGGGGGGGGGGACACACTTTTTTCCACTTTGGGAGTGTCTGTCACGCAAAGTATTCACTTCAGAAAAAAGTGATATTAGAAACCTTAATATAATTTTTAAAGACCTATCCATAGATACCCCACACGTATATGTTCAATGAAAAAAAATATTTTCAGTTTCAGTTTTGACTATGGGGACCCCCCACTTTTTTTTTTTTTTTTTCTATTTTCGTGTGAAAACCTTGTTGCGGTTTACAGAATACATCCACTCACTAAGTTTCAACAGTATAGTACTTATAGTTTCGGAAAAAGTGGTTGTGACAGACTGGCGGACAGACAGACAGACAGACATGACGAATCTATAAGGGTTCCGTTTTTTGCCATTTTGACTACGGAACCCTAAAAATGAATATAACTTTAAACTTTCGCGTTGCATTATAATTATTTAACATTACAACGGGACTAAACGCGATATTATTTTTATAAGTACGTGAGTACTTACTGCTTGACGTTTCGGCTGCGATGCTGCAGCCGTGGTCACAAGCGAACAAATGAAAAATTAAGCAAGCCTAAAAATGAAGATAATAATTTCATATTCTTTTTCATTGTGGCTCCTAGATTGTATAACATGCTACAAATTAGACTGAATCTCAGAAAGCTTACAAGCAGGCAAATTAAAGAGCCATTATTTAAACTTCTGTTTGCTTTAAGTGAAAATGATATTCGTCCGCTTCTTACGCCGCCAAAATAAATAAAATATAATTGGATTACTGAAAATTAAATAACATAAAATTATATTTAAATTATTCCTACTTTATCTATTCTTGGTTTCACGTAGCTAATGTTACTCTATAAGAATACGAACAAAAGTAAGAAACTTTTACCCTCCCCACATTACACTCTCAACGCAAAACACTCAGCCATCAAACACACATCACACGTATTAATTATACTATAAGTAATATATATTTTAGATTATAAAAATAAAATTATGTGCAGTTAATTTTGCATGTAATACCATGTTATTACTTCGATTTAGTTTTCTTAGTTTACAAGCAAAATTTATGTTAAGTTAGTTTCGGTTCAAGTGGTGGAGACCTGGTGTCTTGTATTACAGGTTGTCTCAACCCATATCAAGCACCAGTCTTCACATTAAGTAATACTGTTCAAAAATGTATTATCGATTGTTATGTAAATTAATTTGTAAACTTAATTGTGAAGAAATTAATAAAGATTTATTTATTTATTTATTTATTTATTTATAATTAATAAGTTTTGTGATTTCAATACTCGGTTGACGTCTCATTACAAGGTTTCATTTCCTAGGTTAATTTAATGACTGAACATTCTGATATGGTTTTCAAAAAAATCTATGACCTGATTTCAACAATAACAGAGGTTCATGTCCCACGGTGCGAATCCAATCCAAGACAAACATAAGGGCAAACAAAATATGTGTTGATTTGGTTCAACAACTAGGTACTCGAAGCTTCCAATGAATTCGGTACTCTGATGCACTCGTTAATAATAATATTATCTGTTAGAAAATATGTCAAGATGTTAACTTATTTTTCTTTGCCTTATATATTATTATTTTTGTTTCAGGTAAGTTCCGTCCTTCAAACTATGCGCCATCTTAAACTAAGGTATGACTATCAGATGAACTTTTTTTATCTACCATATGCACAACCAGCGAAAAATTTAGTGTGCTAGTGGCTCCTAGTATTCCTGCTAGTATTTTTCTTCAAAGTCTCAAATACATTGATCTGAGCCCGTTTTAAGTAGTCATAAACACCTGTGTTACAGACATCAGAATCAATAGTAAATGTATAATACCCAGACCGAGAGAACGAGACATGTTCATGCATACAAATGTTGGCGTGTGCGGGGATCGAACCCGAGACCTCTTGGTCTAATAAACAACTTTTAGACCATTACACCTAGCAGATCGTCAAAGTCGAAGAAAATGGGACAGGCTTCTTGATACCCATGCATCAACCAACGAAATGCTCAACAAACTAATTGATCCGGCTTCAGTTTGAGTAGTTGGGTCTTTTAATGAATAAAATATGATCTAGCGCCAAAGCTCCTAGTCTCGCTAGGTATAGCTCATAACAGCCAAGCTTAATGTCCAATGCATAATTTACAAGATGCCCGCAAACCTTCGGTCTGCCGCGTAAGCTAGCTTGGCCGCTCTGCAAATACCTAAAATATATGTTAATAGTAATGTACAGGGTATGCATCATCAAAAAAATCTTAATTATTAACTTAACATAGTTGTTTAACATTACAACGGGACTAAACGCGATATTATTTTTATAAGTTCCTGAGTACTTACTGCTTGACGTTTTGGCTGTGATGCTACAGCCGTGGTCACAAGCGAACTCAGTTCGCTACTCAGGTACTTATAAAATAATATCGCGTTTAGTCCTGTTGTAATGTTAAATAATTATAATGCAACGCGAAAGTTTAAAGTTATAATTAACTTAGCTGTTTTGTAGTTTTATCGCTTTAATTTAATAACAATAACACGTAACAATAATTTCCTTGGAATAAAACACCAATGGCATGGCCCTAAACTAAGCTCGAAGCTTGGACTGTGGATGGAGTAAAAGTAGTGAGGTAAACTGTGCCATCAATATCGAAGACTGTATGTGACACGTTTGATTCAAAACAATAAAAATAAGTCATTAAAATAAATGTGCTCATAACATATGCCGTTTTTGTCCCAGAAAATAAGCGGCTTGATTGTTCACAGGAAATAATTTTCTTTGAGCACTATAATTACGGTAAATTTAATTTGGGAATAAATAATTTTTGCGGTGCATAACGTTGATTCAGTATAACTTTTAAATTAAATGAAATTTAATTATGACTCATCAGCGTTATTTTGTTTTAAATCTGTTTTCCACTACAAAAGAGATGAAATATAGGAACCTGTTTCACAGGCGTGAGTAAGTCCATTATTTGATTCTCCGAGTAAAGAAACTATATGTGAAATTAAGAAACTTTTCATCTAATCATCCTTCTGCCTGAAAATGTAATGCTTTTTAGGTCTACAAAGTAAGCCTATATTTATAACGAATAAAGATCGTTAGAATTAAAAAATAAATTTGTCAATCTAATTAATAAATGAATTTAAAAAAGTGAGACGTGGCTACGCCTCTTATGTATTTTAAATACCATACCGAAATCACATCGCGTAATTTTGTATCGTAAATGATCAGCGGCCGAACTTCGGTCGCGTTTTTTCCTCTTAGTGTGTTCTCCACTTGCAATGCGATCTTATAAATAATGTAAGTCTAATACGTTAAATTTTGAAATTATGTTAAAGGTACAAAAACGATTTGTACTTGTAACTCAAAGAATCTTAATTAGTTATGATCACCAGAGCGTGTTTAAAACTAAAAGCTGGCAAAACGGACCGAAACGTTGATTCTTAGGATTCTTGTATAAACACTCAAGGATCTAAATAGTTTTTACTAAGTAATTAATTTGAGTTTATTGACCTCTTTCATCTCGTACCTATTGAATGGGCTCTCAAATTACACAATGTGAGTTTTTGATTTACAAAAAAGCATTTGTGGTTCGCGATTTTGATTGATTTATGAATAGAGTGTAAGGTTTTGCTGTTTGAGAGCAACAAAATAATATCTTTTTACTAGTGCTAACCTTCAAACTGCAACTGTATAGTTTTCTGAATAAATACTCAATCGTGAATGTTTGGACAAAAAGTTTTCATTATTACACAACGTCCGGTCCGTCCAGGATTAGAACTTAGTCAGTGTTGCTATTATGTTAGCAGCAAAAATCGACTACTTCAATTCAATTAATTTACGCGCGCCGCGCGTCACTAGTTCCTGTCACTTGTCAATTCATTATTCCGCGCTACCCGCGCTCAATGTAGCTCTATTAAGTATCACTTTGTGTTGGTTTTCCCAGTCAAGCCCTAATTCAAGCCCGCAATATCCTTACCAAGATATTGCAGGCTTGAATCACCTGATAGTCCGATAAGAATGATGATTCCGTGCTTCGTGACTACGTACCTTACGTTTTGCCGTTAGTCCCGAGTATGATCCGAATTGCCTGGATTTCCTTGTAAGGGTTACGTCGGCCATCCGACAGTAGCTCCATTGTGATAACCAGGCTGGTCAATTCAGGATCATAGTCGTAGCGTACCCTTGGCTCTGAGGTAATGGCCAACGATGGAACCGGGATAAGCTTTAGGATGATGATGAAATATATCTATCAGTACGTATTATGCCACTGCGTCACGTAGGCAGTCTAATCATTAGCGCAACACATGTAATCGATACAGCTAGGAAGGCCGCAGATGATTACTGCGGCATTCCATAACTAAATTAGATCGGACTGATTCCGTCGCGAGCCATTCAAATACACTAGATGGCTGGCTGGATGTTAATTTGGGATCCAACCATGTAACCTATGCAGATGCAACTAGTGAAGTGCGCACATTTTTGGCGGATCGCTAAAAATGTAGATCCGCGAATACGCATACGTATACGGAAAATTATTCATTATAGATTAGGAAAATTAATTAAGAAATGATCCGAGTCCGGAGTTTTTTCCGGTAGATATCCGCTGATAAGGATATCCGGAACATACCTAGATGTACACAATGGATGAATAAATATAAATGCCATGGACTAACACACCACTTGTCTAGCCCCAAACTAAGCTCGAAGCTTGCACTATGGCTGCAGGGGAACGGATAGGACATACTTAAATACACTTCTAAACATCCATGACTCGAGTACAAATGCCGATGTTCATCACACAAATATTTGCCCCTAGCAGGATTCGAACCTACGACCTTTGGTTTTGTAGCGTCTGGGGTCGCGAGGGTGTCTGACCACACGACCAACGGGCCCGTCAAAATTATGTCAAGATATGTCTAAAATTATCAGTTTCATCATCATTAGCCCGTTGCTGTTAACTGCTGGACATTGATATATAAAAACCCATATCAATGCTGCTGGAAGATTTTTTTAATCATCAAGACCTTTGCACGTTTGCCTAACCTACCAATAAATTGCCAGTTAGTAATCCCTAAACTGAAATGGTCCATAAAGACCAGACTAACTTTTATCTCCTAAATATTCAAATTAATGTTCCTAAAGAAATAAATTAACGTTTTGTGTTCGTAGTAATTGAGGAAACACTTTCTGAGCAAAAGGAATGTTATTGTTTCCTATTCTAAGGCCTTCGTTTGAAGTCGACTGGAAAATAATTTAATCAAAAAATCTTATCTACAAGCCATTACTGATGTTAACAATGTAATGAATTCTCAAACTTATTGTAATTAAAGTGGAATGCTGTCTTTCAGAAGAAGCATATTATATCTAAGCATTTTACTAAAATATGTACATACGAGTTTGTGAATTGACTTGCTTTTGATATTGGCCCACACCCTCTTTAAAGGCCGGCAACACATCAACGATACCTCTGGTGTCGCGGATGTCCAATTGTCTATGGGCGGCGGTGATTGCTTACTATCAGGCGACCCCCAAGCTCGTTTGCCGCATCTGCCATATAAAAATATTGA
Organism: Nomophila noctuella; assembly: GCA_958496325.1. Taxonomy (NCBI): domain Eukaryota; kingdom Metazoa; phylum Arthropoda; class Insecta; order Lepidoptera; family Crambidae; genus Nomophila; species Nomophila noctuella. The sequence continues at coordinate 11,080,153 of OY292499.1, read as the reverse complement.
AGAATTTATTCATAACATTTTTATCAAACAAAAGAAAGTGAGATTAAATTTGAAATGGGTCATGATCACGTTTATTTCTTTAGAAGAGCTACTCCGATTGCTGTTTTTGTATCCCCATTGGGATCTTCATCAGTTTTTATATCAGAAGCTAAGTAAAGTGGCATTTTATAATCACAGTCCACTGATGGAAATAGGCCTCTCCAAGGGCTCTCTATCTAGTCGAATCCTCGGTAACTGGCATCCATTTTCAGCCAGCCATCCTGGGCTTATGGGCTCCACGTGCTCTGAAGGCGACTTATACTTTACTTACTAGGAATAATTAAGTATAAATATTTCATATCATCATTTATAATGATCTTATTCCGTGTTTAGTAGATTTAACACTTGTGTTACGGACATCAGAATCTAAAGTGGGCAAATATACTTAAATAGAAACATAAAACACCCAGACCGGTGCTAACAGACGTGCTCAATGCTCATGCACACAAATATTTGTCCTGTGCGGAAATCGAACCGACGCGACCTCTTGGCATTACCTCCAAGCAGGACATCAAAATGGATATGGCAGAATGGACATAAAACTTGTTTGTTTGTGCCATTGTATTATAAATCTCATCATTTGTCCAATGAGATCAAGTTGCACTTCCTGATAAACACTTTAATCGAGGTTGTACAATTGTAAATGCATCGGTACTATGGAAAGACATCAACAAACAATAGATCATACGGAAAGTATAATAAAGCTCATATTCATTTGTGGTATGTTGTTTACACCACTTTAGAATCCACCTAGGGGGGTCTGGAACACCGCAAGGTCGGCAGATATGATAACTATGGGCGTGTCAATTGACTGTCAACAACGCACCGCAATCTACATATTGATGCTTATAAAGGTAAAAATATCATAGCAAGTATAGTTAAGAATTTTATAAACGAGCGACCGGCAGCGATTCCGTCCGCGTGGATTTCGGTTTTCGCACCCATAGTGTTATACTATAGCTTAATGTATTTCCAGTTAAATGGACTATACAATACAAAAATATTTTTTGAATTCGATACAGTTCTTCAGGAACAGGTTTTGTTTGAATGCGTTAATCTCTGGAGATTAGCGCGTTTAAACAAAAAAAAACTCTTCAGTGATTTTATATTAGGATAGGTGGGTTATTATAAACAAAGTAAAAATCATCTGATGCAAGGCAGGTTTTGAACCCTAAATCATTTATCTTTTGATAAGTATTATCTGTATTTTGATACTAAATGTGAAAGAAAACCATTTCTGATAAAACATTATTTAATATAAATAACATTAGTTAGGAAGTGTGTTTAATTTTACCGTCTGTAGGGCTCGGGATTAAAAGTTCGAAAACTCATTGAACTCGTGTGGCTTCCTTCGCACCCGAGTAGAGAAAGGCTTCACTCTACCTTTTGGCGGTTATCAGACCTTTTATGCGAAGAAATGGCATCCAAAGTAAATTACTACGCCGTTACACTAATTTCCTGATGTATGAATCTTTCAAGTGTTGAATAGGGATTCCTACAATAGTAAGCACACCCTATGAATGGACTTCCTAACTGTAGCATCACTTGCACCAAATAGACTAGGGAAAACAAACCATATCAATTCGGAATATGACGTAAATTAGGTTGCATGTTTACACGACTCTAACAGTTGACGTGTTTGTATCTGTGGTTCGTATTCGATAAATACAGTTGCGTCCGTCAATGTTTACATTAGGGTTGAACACACGGAACGGCTGTGCACACAACAGTTGTGCCGTGATAATGTTATTTTTGCACGATTTCCCTTTATATAATGTTTACAAAATGCATTAGGGTAGGAAATATTTTTTTTTTGTTCACGTGTGTTTGTTAAAAAAAATAACCTTTAAATTTTTTATATATGTTTTGATGAGGAACTCTATGGCGCAGTGGTTAGCGCGCTCGGTCTGCGCTTGCTAAGTTAAACCATTTTTACAAACAGTGGTCAGACATCGGATGGGTGACCAAAAACATTCACCACGATCTCCTCCGTGGTTGGGAAGGTACGTTCAGCCGTTGGCCCTGCGACTGATCTCTAAACGGTTGTGCCAGATTCCTTCCCCACCGAAGTATGAGAGAGGGAATAGGAAGTGCACCTTTGCTTACGCACTCACTTGTGCACTATAATATATCCTACGTACCTGGCTGATCGTTAGATCGGCCACCATGGTCGAAAATGGTTGGAAGATTATTCTGCTCAGTCATTTGGTGCCATGAGTAAAATAAGAACTGTTGAGTTACTGACTATGTAGTTTCGTCATTTTATTTGGGTGTATTTTGTTTCCTGATTGTTCGTTAATCTATTCAGACTTTCATCAGAATTTCATTCTATGTAGGTATATCCCCAGGCGGATATGATAACATTGCCAATAACTAGAATTCGATATTTTATACGAGCTACGTATGTGACTAAATAATGTTTGACAACGATATGTTTTCTGAGAAAATATATTATTCTGTTTACATAAAATTACTTTTTGTCGGATACCTATGACTAACGCGAATGTATTACCAGCAAAAAGTGTATCAGTTTCTGCTACCGAATTATCGGCTGACTTACAAGTTAAAATATGAGCCCCTTTAGGAGCCCTTAGTTTAATATTTGAGGAGCACTTAGTTTAGTGTTATAAATAAAAAATAGTGACCGCCCGCGACTCCGCCCACGTGGAATTCTGTTTTCACACATACGTGTTATATTATATTTTAAAGCTTTCCTAGACTAATGGACTATCAAACGTAAAAAAAAACAGTAGTTCCTGAGTTAGCGCGTTCAGACAAACTTTCAGCTTTATATATTAGTATAGACATAGATCATCTTTGACTTGGTGTTCATTCAAGAGCCTTTTTAATTTGATTGCATGAACGCAAAAACTGCATTTTTTTAATGCAAGTGTTAAGGGAAAATTTACTGAGAAAACAATGATATTTCCAGCCGGGGGTTATTAAAAGTTTGCAGGAACTAGAGATGCCTGCGCATTCAGAGTTTAATATTACTCAGAATACCTGTTCTCTACAGAGATTTTATAAAATGTTTGTTTAAAAGTTAACTCGGGAAAGCGCATTAAAATTCAAAGATGTAATTAAACACTCTTAGTTTTTGTTTACTCTGAAGATTTATTTGAGTTGGGGAGGGGAAAGATTTTACATTTAATTAATGGGTTTAATGGTACTTGTAGTTTGAATGGAGTACAAAGGCGAGTTTGTTTCAGTTTAAACAGTGCATCAAAACTACTGGACGGGATGATTTTATTTAAGCCTTCTCTTAAATAAAATCATCATGATGCTGGTGAAGTCATCATACGTGCAAAATGTCTATGTGATTATAAATCAAGTTAATTTTTTATAACTTTACTAGCGGCCGCCCGCGACTCCGTCCGCGAAGATTACTGTTTCCGAACATATCGTGGAATATATACAGCCTTCCTCGTTGAATACAATAAACGACACAAAAACATTTTATTCATATCGAACCACTAGTTTCTAAGTTCAAACAAACAGAGAAACAAACTCTTCAGCTTTATTATACTAGTAAAGATATGTTTACGTGTATTTTTAGGTAACTTATTATGTACTATTAAACATTAGCTTGAATAAATAAACATGCTGTCTCATTTATTTCTTCATTCACGCGTACTTGGACATAAGAATTGTTCAATCCTTAAGTAAACCCTCTCTCTCTCTCTACTTCAATTTTATAAAAAAATACATTTTTCACAGAATTAGAATATGCAATTACCAAGCATAATTAGTCGGGTCTTCGCAGGGATTCGCTTACTCATGGAAACTCTTGATACGTCCTAATGACTTGGAGAAAAACCCGGACTTGGTTCGTTCCATTTCCATTATAACTAATTAACTCGAGTCTTGATTCGGTTTCCATAATACATGGGATGGTTTGTGGACTCTCTAAGTTTACGCGGAGACATGATTGGGATTATTCCCAATCTATATCAATACAATTTGAGAAACGCAACAGTTCCTATAAAATTTCATGTAAAAACAGTTAATGTTTAAAAATATATTTAAAAGTAACTCTTTATACTGTGATCACGGATCACAATTGAGTAATATTGCATATTGTGTTCTTCTTTTGAAACAAAGGTCCGTAATCGTGACATAATCCAATAAAGGACACTTTGAAAATATCACTTAATTACCAGCCAGAGTTTTTATTTGTTTATCTTTTTATTATATAAGTTTATTATTATTTTAGTTCTTTTACTTACACAGGGTCAATTTTACTGCTTTCTTGGTGCAGTGTTTAAAATATTGAAGACCATGGAAGTCCTGGATTAAAATCCCGAAGGAAACACATTCACTGTATGAAGGTTTTCCCAGTTTGGCCAGGACATTGCACGATTGAATCAGCTGACTGTCTTATAAGAATGGTGGTCTGTTTTCTCAAGGTTCCGTTATTGGTAGACAAATGAGTAGAACGACGCGGTAAAGGCCGAATGATGAGTCCGAGCTTCAGAAGGCACGTTTAACCGTTGGGCCCGACTTTGATCCAAAAGTTGTCTGGTTTCCTGCGGATTTCGATTTCCAATATCTTATGTGTTATTCTGATGTATAAGCTATATTGTGGTAAAGTTTCATTCAAATCCATTCAGTAGTTTTTACGTGAAAGAGTTACAAACATCCATACATCCATACTTACAATCTTTCGCCTTTATAATTAAAGTTTTCCATGAACCCGCTTTTCTTAAGCCGCTAGTAGTCTCGATTCTCGTAAACGCCGTGCAATCAAAACATTTTGCAAGCCTGCGCTACACCTGGGACTGCTCGAACGGAACTCGTTTTAGTTTTCTACGGATTCGATTTACACTGAAACGGTACAGCCGGCTTCATTATTCGCAATCCGACCCCGGGCAGGGCTGCCCTTACCAGTAAGCCAGTCACTTTGGCATACAAGTTTTGGTCAGTAAAAAAGCGAGTTAGAATCGGATATAGAAAATATAAATTTATGAAGCAATGAAGTTTTTCATATAACGTTTTTCGGTTGCGTTAGTTATTTAAGCATCCCTTGTAGTGCAAACCTCTTTTACCGATACTCAGGGGTGCCTACTGCATCTATGTGATATAATCGCTGTATTTCTGGGTGTGAGTGTACACTCGTTTCCTTCGTACCTCTTTTGAATTCTTATCAAAATCCAATTAATGTGAAATCTGTTTTAATTCATCGAAAATTCCAGTATGTTGTCGCATGTTGTCGCAAGGACGATGTGTTCTATAATGTATCCTCACTTTTTTAAACCGTTAGAACTCTCGATTCTCGTAAACGCCGTGCAATCAAAACATTTTGCAAGCCTGCGCTACACCTGGGACTGCTCGAACGGAACTCGTTTTAGTTTTCTACGGATTCGATTTACAGGGAAACGGTACAGCCGGCTTCATTATTCGCAATCCGACCCCGAGTAGGGCTGCCTTTACCAGTAAGCCAGTCACTTTGGCACACAAGTTTTGGTCAGTAAAAAGCGAGTTAAAAATCGGATATAGAAAATATAAAGTTATGAAGCAATGAAGTTTTAAATATAATGTTTTTTGGTTGCGTTAGATATTTAAGCATCCCTTGTAGCGCAAACCTCTTTTACCGATACTCAGGGGTGCCTACTGCATCTATGAGATATAATCGCTGTATTCCTGGGTGTGAGTGTACACTCGTTTACCTCTTTTGAATTCTTATCAAAATCCAATTAATGTTAAATCTGATTTAATTCATCGAAAATTCCAGTATGTCGCAAGGACAATGTGTTCTACATGTAATGTATCCTCACTTTTCTTAAGCCGCTAGTAGTCTCGATTCTCGTAAACGCCGTGCGATCAAAACATTTTGCAAGCCTGCGCTACACCTGGGACTGCTCGAACGGAACTCGTTTTAGTTTTCTACGGATTCGATTTACAGGGAAACGGTACAGCCGGCTTCATTATTCGCAATCCGACCCCAAGTAGGGCTGCCTAAGTTGTTCTTGATAGAGATAAAACACCAGTAAGCCAGTTTCTCTTGTCACAAGTGTTTTGTACGCTTACAAAAAGGGTGGAAACTCAAAAATTTTAACTTTCTAGTTTTGAAGCCATAGGGCTCAATTTTTGATTTCCATTGCCATTCAAGAAAATGCCGTATTCGTTGCCCATTGGACGGCAATGAACGATGCACTTCTCAGTTGCGAGTCGTTTTTTTTTATTAGCTATCAATATCCCACCTCTGGTCTATGCCCTATGTCTGGGTGTTTATTGTAAAAAAAAACTCATATAATATATTATAGGTTATTTTCGTTGAATTGTATTTTATAGTATTTGTAGGTTTGTATTATTTAAAATATTTTCTTGTTCACTCGTCTTATGCAAGTAGTGTTTACCTAATCAAATATTGTACTCTTAGAAATAAGTTTTAGCACGTTTATCACTTTACATGTATTAGTGTGCAATTGTTGGTAAACCAATAAATAAAATAAAATAAAAAAATGTCCAGCAGTTGACTGCGATAGGCTGATGATGATGATGATGATGATGATCCCACGTCTGGGCAAAAGCCTCGTTTTTGTTTTCAGGCAACGCATTGAATATTACCAATGTAACATTGGCAAATACCCCTCTGTATATCTAGTAAATTGGTAATTTGTCTGTTTGATATAGAGCCGTTGAATAGGTTCCAATATCCGAGGCCTTACCTCTGCAATGGAATATTAATAGCCTACTATTTGATCATCAAAAGACTTGATAATTCCTATTCAGAGCGCAGCTTAGCCTGTCAACCCTAAGCTCACCGCACAGTCACACAATACATCCTCTAGTCACGTTGGGCTCTAGTCTCTAGTCAATTAGGCGCCAGTTTTAGGTTCGATTCCCGGGTCGGGAAAAAATTGTACCGACTTTTCTGAACACAGCTCGGGTTTGTGATCACCAACCTGTATTTGGCAAGCGTCGTGATTAAGTCAAAACCTATTTTTAAAATGAAAAAATGATTTTAAGTGATGAATACGCTTATACTTTTGTATTTCCTTTAAATATTAAGAACCAGGATGGGGTTATATATCCCTTGTTTGAGCATTCTTTGAAAAGCATTGGGCATTGGGCTTTTCCTGGTTCTCGACAATGAGGTATTACCGCTGTGTTATTAGAGTATGGAGGTACTCGTACATGGTATTATCAATGTAAATGTATAAGGCTTCTCTGAAATGTAATATTAATCGCTTGCTATTTGATCATCAAAATACTTGCTTATTCCTATTCAACACGCAATTTTCGAGCACTCGTATATTGAGCACCTATTGAAATTGGTAAATTGGTTGTAATGGTCAAGAAGTTGCCTATTAGACCAAGAGGTCGCGGGTTGGATCCCCGCATAAGACAAGCATTTGGGCTGTTTTGGTCTGGGTGTTATACGTATCTATTTATGTATATTTGTAATATAACTGTGGATTCCATTGTCTGGAACACAAGCGCTTTAACTTCTTAACTCGAAGTCAGATCAATGTATATGGTGTTGTGAATTTTTTTTTAATATAAGTATATTTTTTGTAGCCAGGGTCGGGCTACAAAACCAAGGGTCGCGGGTTCGAATCCCGCTAGGGGCAAATGTTTGTGTGATGAACATCGGCATTTTTACTCGAGTCATGGATGTTTATAAAAGTATTTAAGTATGTCTATCCGTTCCCTAGGTTCCATAGTACAAGCTTCGAGCTTAGTTTGGGGCTAGGCAATTGGTGTGTTTGTCCAAGGCATTTATTTATATTTATTTTAGTATAGTTTTGTGCTCAGTTTGGACCACCCAAGCTTAGCTTGTCAACCCTAAGCTCACCGCGCATAAAGCAACCTCTTCGGCCCACGTTGGGCAGTCAATTAGGCGCTAGTTTTTGCGCCTCAACTCTAAACTTCTTCCCGGGACCATTTCAGTTCGCAAAAGGTATTTCGGCCCGGCGATAGTTTTAATGGAGGCCGTCAAAAACTTGTGAACAACTCTTGGCTTACTTTGAGATAAAAAATAATACTTTCGCTATGATTTTTTTTGTGTCTAAGAGCTCTCAGAGTTGAAGAATCGTGTGATCTATTTTGGGACTAAAAGTAATGTTGGAGAAAGAAGAAAGAAAGAAAGAAAATACATTTATTGGCAAAAAAACCTCAACACACACAAATTTCATAAAAGGTACAGGAAAAGTAAAAAAAAAAATATAAAATAAAATATAGCAAGAACAAAATTAACATCAAGACAAACAAAAGAGATAGAACGAAACAGGTGTGTGTGTGTGTGTGTGTGTTGTGTGTTATGCCAATCAGGTCCGTACCTCAGCATGAGTTACTACGCGGCGGCCTAGAAGACCACCGCGGCAACGCTGTTGTTCTGGTAGGACCTGCTTGGAGTAGTTGGAGAAACATAACCATTAAAATATTATTTTATTCTACTTCTAGGACAACCTAAGTTTGATGTCGTTAGCGACATCTTTTGTTAGTTTTCAAGATTTTCACGACTCCCACGCTTGTCACTGGGACCACAAAACATGAGTAAATACTACATCTTGAGTAGTTACTCCAGAACTTCTTGTTTCTGCATTCTGACTGCCAACTTCTGCACTGCGGACAGTAACTGAACATTTCCTAGCAAATAACTAAAGTTTGTTGTCAACCTGGGCGGGCTGCACTGAGATGTTATACTTAAAGTTTTTTTTTGTCCCTTGTCGATTTTTTGCGATAGATTACTGCTGAAATCAGAGGTATAATCAATTTGAGGTTATACAAATGTTGACGACATTCCAGTGCATCTCTGATATTATTATGAAGTATTTTCGTTCCATCGTTCATGATATTACCTCCGTCATAAGGCACTTAAGCACTTGTGTTACAGATTGCAGAAACAAAAGTGGTATTGCAAATATACTTAAATGTACATATAATACCCAGACCGACAAACAGACATCTTCAAGCACACAAATGGTTTTCCTGTGTGGGGATCGAACCCGCGAGCTCTTGGTGTAAATAACACCAAGCGAGTCAAAGCGAAACATAACATCACACGATTATTCACCACCAAAGCCCGTTAAACGCTAATAGCCACAGAACAGATTAACTTGATCTATCTGACGCGGAATAACGTTTATCGATCAAATTAAACACCAGTGGCGTGCAAGTTACAGCAGTGCCATTACAAATGCAAAGTTTGTGAAGAAACAAGTCCACTTACTTCTGTCAGCCGTCAAACATCCCCCAAAAATTAAAACACTAATAGGGAGCCTGCTATATGCGTTTTAATGATGGGGTATAGTATCGATTGTTAGTTTTTATAGAAATATTCTTAATTCAAATTCATTTATGTATATTTATTCAAAAGTGATGTTCTATGAACTGGAACCCGATTACACAGCGGCAAAATGCGTTAAAAGCCACAAAGCAGATTAAGTTGATTTGTATGACGTGAAATAACATTAACCGATTAAAATTAAACATCACCGGTGTGGAAGTAATTGTAGTGTCATTACAAATGCAAAGTTGGTAGCAAACAACACAACAATCACAAAAGTTGCGCGGGTTGGGAAATGGCACGAAAATGTGAACATTTATAGTACGAGTGTTATATAGTTTTGGCTTGTTTGGATTCGTATGGATCCTTACTTTACCTGCGTCAAGTAATCTTTCATATTATGTGTTCACAATACTCTATGAGGTTCAAAGATAAAACTGTGAAAACGCATTACTACGACGTGCATTTTTAACGTAAGTTTCTTAGTGAAATTAGCCGCTGTGGTTATTTACAGTAAGCTTCGTGCTTACTCGTATCCCCCAACTGAAGTGACAATGTACATGTCGCAGGCATTTTGTAAGAATGGTCTTTTTACATATGGCGTCGTCATTTTGCAAACGGGAAGCGCTTTGTAAATTGCCTAAGGCATATCGTAAAATGTCGTAATTTTATAAAATACCTTGCAACCTTGGCGACGCGCCGTTTGCAAAAGCGAAGCGCTTTGTAAATTGCCGAATGCATATCGTAAAATGTCCTAATTTTATAAAATACCTTGCAACCTTGACGACGCGCCGTTTACAATAAATATTTATTTAATAAATATTAATTGAAACAAACATACTCGAGAAATAAAAATATTTTTTAAGGGTTTAAAAAAAAAAAACCACGAAGAGCAAGGCGGGAGCTCCGCTCCAGCCTCTTCTAACCTACTTCCGTCAGAGTAGTACTTCTGCATACTCATTGACATCATTCAGTTCAACAACAAAAGCCTTAGGCAATTTACAAAGCGCTTCCCGTTTGCAAAATGACGACGCCATATGTAAAAAGACCATTCTTACAAAATGCCTGCGACAATATTGTGTCAATGAGATGTTTTGTATTGGACTAAGTTGGAACAAAAAAAAGAACAAGTGAAAATTGGATCGGCGATGTTTGAAGACCATTACTATTTTAAAGGGTTTATAATATAAAGAGAGTGGTTTAGGATTATAATGACTATGACGATACTCTCACGAACTAAATCACGGGTCCTCAGGAACCGTGGCTCATTTACGTTACACTGTGTTAAATACGTAATTGTAATATATGCGATTGTCCAGCAGTAATAATTACTTCGCTAACGTGAGTCAGTAGCTCATTATCTGATCGGCGTTGTCGGTGAAAAGTGTTTTTAGTCTTGAGGTTGACAGTTGGTGTTTGTGATATTTTTAGCTGACTTGCATTCTGGCGTTAGTGTCTTCAGCCAGTTGCATGTTGGTTGAGAATTCAAAGAGTCTCTACAACATTGTTGTAGTTAATCTCAGCTAATTTGGTTGCTCGTTCGAAATGAGTTGTAATTCTTTGCCAGTACTATTTATAACGATGATTATTCTCGACTAAGTTGGTTGTAGCTAATCTATCTTAAAAATTTAATTGGATGATTAGATTTGGGGATTCGTTGTTTTTATATCATCATCATCACCATAAACACCTCGGTCGGTCTATATGCAGTAAGCAATACACTTTTATGAGACTATGTACTCAGGATAGAAACAATAATCAATTTAAGTGAAGTAATTATTCCTAATTATTAATGCCGCACTGGGCCAAAAATAATTGTTAAAAAAGAAGATGCGCATATTCCGACATCAGCTGCACATTTTAAACTCCCGTTTTAATTTATATCGGATCAAAATTCAATAAAGCAAACTGTCATCACCGCAGGTACTATGAAATCGCCGGCAAACACACAAATAGGGTAAACCGTTTAACATCAGCAAACATATTCCGAGAACTAATTACCGATGCACTGTGATTAAAACCTGCGGCTCGGATAAAATTCAACTGTTGGAATGACCGTCCATATTATTATTATACGTCATTGGGCGTTTTTTTCTTGTTCACCTTTTGAAAGCTTAGTGATTTTAGTCATCACGTATGGAATGGCTTGTGTTGCATTTTGACTTATATTGGCTGAAACATTAAGGTGTAATTTCTTTTCCTTGTAATTACATAATTGTGAATTTTCGTATCGGATGGCATGTAGTTATATGTATATTTTATTGGGGAGTGCTGTACTCAAAACTTCGGGGATCTTGGTCAGGACATTGCAGGCTGAATCACCTGATGATGATGTTCGATAAAAAATATGATTCCGTGCTTCGGACGGCATGTTAAGCCGTTGGTCCTGACTATGATCCAAATAGTCTTGTTTCCCTTGTAAGGGAGGGCAGACGACAGTTGCTCCGTTGTGATTACCAGGCTGGTCAATTCAGGATCGAAGTCGCAGCGTACCCTGGACTCCGAGGTAATGGCTGGGATGCAACCGGGATAATCGCTAGGCTGGTTATGATGACAGCGTTATAAGTGGACAGCACTTAAAAATATTTACTTAACCTACGTTTCCGAAATTCTGAGCAGAAGTTTAAAGCACTGTCGAAAACAATAGGCGAGATTGGCTGTTGGGGTACTATAATGCTTAAAAAAGAACAGTGAGGCACATTCGACAAACATAAAACAATTTGAATTGGGATCCAAGCATCCATAATATTATAATACCGTCACTATTATATTATTTAGTAGGAGAAATCTAAAACTTGATGAGTTCAACAGATCTGTCTTTACTCCGTGTTAATTAAGTTATTATACCTACTGTCCCTATTATATTGTGATGTTGGGAAAATCTTACATTTTGTTTAATTTGAAATCAGCCTTTGACAAACATTCAGTTAAGTTTACACGTATCATTTGAGAATCGTGTTATAAAGGACAAACGTCATTTAAAAAGCGTATTTTACGTGTCTATGCACTCCTTTGTTGCCATGATTCAGCTTGAAAATTGTTCTTCCTATACTTAAACATTGCCTCACTGCTATCCGTATACTGTGGATGAAGTGCGGCTTGGAGTCGCCTACATACTCATACTGGCCTACTATAAATATTATGCGGCTACGGTTGGCATGCTCCCAAGGCAGTAGAGTGTCCAGGCTTTATTGAGTAGTTGGGAATAAGTTGGAAATATTGATGATGGTCATATTTAGAAGTTGAGTTGAAATGGGAAAACAATAATTAAAAGTGGATTGTTCTTGAGGAATATGACTGACTGGAAGTTAAGAGTTTGTATGTTTGCTAATATGTAATGATATGTATATTATTTATTTAACAATAAAAGATTTAAACATAAAGCTTACATTACAGTTTTCTTGCGTAGTTTTAATTATGTCTTAGTAATAAATTTTATTCCGTACCCGGAAGTAACATTTATTATTTCTTTATTGGGTTTGAATCTAAGTACAGGACATAAAGTTCAATTTAAAGTGTTAAATCGCGATTAAAACCTTTATGGTCCTAGCCTGGTCATAAAGTGTTAGTAATTTTATCACATCTCAGTTGACAATAAAAAAAAATAACAGTTACATCGTCCTGATTCGGTTCTTCATCGCAGTCACCCTTGCTTCGACAATCTGTATTTTACGACAACAATGCTGGACATCGGTCATCGCCGCTAAAAAAATATTTGACATGTTTCAGAACTTCAGCTTTTTGCACCGACCGAGATTTACAACATATTCGGATTACGGCTGAATAGATTTCTTTTGAGGAAAATCTTTACATGTTCAATAAATTTTATTAGTTGAGAAAATAACGAATGCTTTGATAATAACTGTGACGACAAATTTGACGTATACAGCAGAAGTTGGCTACTTCATCAAACGATGCGTATTCAGATTTTAATTTGAAGAGATGTCGTTAATGTATTGATGGAAGCGATGGTGGCCTAGTGGTACGGACCGCGCCTCACATACGTGAGGTCCATGGTCCGAAGCCGGGCCCACACCTCTGGATTTTTCGAAATCTATGTGTGGATTTGTGCCATTAGCTCGGCGGTGAGGGAAAACACCGTGAGGGGACCTGTACAATCAGATATTTTCTGACTTTAGTTTAGTTAGATCTGAATGTGTAGGAAGAAGTCGACTAGTTTTAATCATGTTTCAGAGCATACATTTTTTCAAAGATTAGCTGTAATGAAATTAAATATGTTTGACTCTTATTGACATTATGATTCCTATAGCATCTTAATAATCTTCAAGTCGAGTCGGTAACAGTTGAAATTATTAAATCGTAATGCACAAGTAAATCGCAAACATACTTGAAGGTTCACTCCGTCTTCTAGTTTGTACAGTTAGTTTGAACTGCAAACTATGACTTAGAATCCAATCCTACATTGTAATAACATTACTAGAAATGAAATTGAAAGGAGGTAGGGGGTGAGTAAATATCGTACTTCTTAGCTTTAATAAGTATAATGTTTTCTAGAAAGAAGTGACTTTCCGTACGGACGTTTAAATCTTGTTAAGCTGGTCTGTACGGTTTTGTTAAATCTGGGGGCACGGCAGTGCCCCCGCCAAGTCGAGCGCGAAGCAAACACTGCCGTACCATCCTTTACTGGAACCATTTCGCCGCATTTTCAGGTCCCTATTTGAGAACCTTTGGATTAGACCAGAACGCAGAAACTTTGATCATCCACTCAGCTATGCTAACATACTTAAAATCCAAAATTTCAAGTCTGTGGGACTTATAGTTCCGAAGTTAAGCGAAAGCAATGTTTCGCATTTATGACACACACTCACTCACTCACTCACTCACTCACTCACCTACTCATGATCATCAAAATAGAACTAGTACTTCCCATAAACTCAGAGCGCTGAAATTTGGTACAGAGTTAGGGTTTAATAGCCACATAAAGGGAAAACTATAAAAACTACCATAATCGAAGATCTGGAGTAGCTGGTGACCCTGATTAGAAAACACAACAGCCCAACCAAACTATTAAAAAAATCGACATACCGCCTTGGCAAAAAATATTTAATATGGTTAGCTGCTTCATTTGATCTCAATCTGGGGGCACGGCAGTGCCCCCGCCAAGGCAAGCGCGAAGGAAACACTGCCGTACCATCCTTTACTGGAACCATTTCGCCGCATTTTCAGGCCACTATTTGAGAATCTCTGGATAAGACCAGAACGCAGAAATTTTCATCACACAGTAAGAAATAAGATAAGGTTTCTACAAAAAGAAGTGAAATCCCATCGAAAACATTCTGTAAAAAATCTAGCCAAGTCTCGATGGAGCTGCTTGCTCATCTCTAAAAAGTAATGAAATCTAGAAAAAATCGTGCCAAGCCTACGGTTCTTTACTGCGATTTCTTCATTATTATAGTTAGTGTTGTGTGACTTGGCCGTTGAAGGGTACTCAAGGGTACAAATCCAGTATCAAGCCTTAATTTTCACTTGTTATTCAATCAACGTTGTCAAATTGGCAAATTTTCCTCGTCAATGGGCAGCGGTTCTGGCGACAGATTGGTGTAATAATGTCACAGAGCACCTGGTTCTAAGCCCTTGTGTTCCCTTCAACGGCCAAGTCACACAACACTAACTATAATAATGAAGAAATCGCAGTAAGGAACCGTAGGCTTGGCACGATTTTTTCTAGATTTCATTACTTTTTAGAGATGAGCAAGCAGCTCCATCGAGACTTGGCTAGATTTTTTACAGAATGTTTTCGATGGGATATGTTTTGACTAAGCATAATTCAGTATTAAAAAGCAGATCTTTATTTGCAAAGAAATAGTTTGTGTAAGGGTTATTTATACATGTCAACGTTGTAATACGAGTAGAAGCGGTACAAAACGAGCTTGTGTAGGTATTAGAATACATTACTTCAATGATAATTTACTATGATGCTTTTGAATAACACTCGTTCTTGTAGTGTAAGACAGAAACGTAAGTGATAAGAATTTCGAATACTGAAAGTGAATGTTTATAAGAGGCTACCTTTGATGGGGACCGGAATTAATGAAAGGGGTTATTGAAACATGTGAAGTGACAGCTGTCATAACAGACTTCTTTTCTGTCGTGTTATGTTCTACGTTTTTTAATGATATATGGAGGCAAACGAATAGATGGTTATCTGCTGGTAAGTGATCACTTCTGCCCATGGACATCAACAACCGCACAAGGGTCGCTGATGCGTTGCCTGCCTTTAAGCCCCCATACCCTCCCCAACTGAGCGCTGACAACCCTACTCACCAACAAAAACATAGCACAACAGTTACGACGTGCAATTTCACTGTGGTCTTCTTTAAGGTGGAGGTACTTCCCCAGACGAGCATTTGGGTGAAAGTTCCACTAAGCTCCTCTCTTTCTCTCTATTTTGTGCTACTCTTCATATATCTACTCGAATTTCACGGAGAAGCGATGTGTTAATTGTTGACGTTTCACAGCCCAGCTGTTGGCACGACCGCAATTTACGACACGAATCATTGGGAACTGTCTTCGTGTGTTTTCCAATAGCTTATTTATGTGGGTCATGGGATAAGGTTAGCATATTTTTGTGTTTGTGTACTTCGGAGAACTGAATCTTCTGTTACAAAACTGTTTAAGGTTATCTTCTTTCGAGAACCAGTTCTTTTTTCTAGGGAGCTTTAACCATTTTATTTATGGTTTTTTACCCTATTTAATTCTCATATATTCCAAAATCAATGTAATCGGAAAACATGAAAAGGAGGACAATATTTAGTGCGAAGTTTCTTATGAAAGACGTGAGAATGTTGATTAAGTCAGTGACGTGCTTTTGGTATTACAGACGTTTAAGTCGACGTTGACAGTTTGCCAAACACTCTGATAAAAAAAATCAAATGCCTACGTTTGTGTGAGTCATTCCTATTGACCCGATTAGATCCGGCCTAGAACTCACCCACGGGTGTAGTAAAAAGCATCTAAGTGACTTTGTTAGGGATGAATGTCGTTTAGACGCTTTTCACGTGTCCATGCGTTCAAGTGTTTAATCTTTTGGGCGTTGTTTGTATCTATTTAAGTATATTTGTATGCCACTGTTGATTGTGATGTCTGTGACACAAGTGTTGAAGCTACTTAACAAGAAGTCAGATCAATGTATGTGAAGTTGTGAGATATTTATTTATTTATTCTTCGGTCTTCCTTCGGTCGGCTTGCCTAGTATGGGGATATACCTTCCATTCGGGGGAGGGCAACGTCCGAAAATGGAATGTATCAGAACACGAAAGCATTTAAAAAAGGATACACAGGCATTATCTTGGTGAGCTCGCAACATCGTAGGCCTCGTCTGTGCCCTTAGCCTAGTCTGAGACCAAGAGCATAGTAGATAAAAAAAGAAGTTCGGCAGATCAGCAATCTGAAACAGCAAAATTACTGTTAACAAGTACTGATTGATAGCAACGTTTACTACTAGTAGTCTGTCTGCAAATCCTATTACACCCTGTAGGGCAGTACTAGTTCACCAAACATACGCAGAGGAGCGATCACTGTAACGAAGAGTTAATGCGACCGCAGCCCCTACTTACCCCATTACGGCCGACTAGGCAATAATTCTGAACTAATTTATTGCGATGGTAATATTACAGTAATGTCTCTAATATTAAGCAATTTACAAAGACTTGCATGAGTTATAGTTGAACAGTGTAAGTATTATGAAGTTTAACATGAGTTAACACTGGCTTTGTTCCAGAATTGCGTTAGAGATTGTACAGCAGAAATAAAATGCTTGGACATCAGGAGCGTAAAATATGGCGGGATATTGAGGGATATTTCTTTTCGAATTGTTTGAATTAAATTCACTTTATGACAACTGAAATGAAATGTGTGTGTTTCATTAAGTTTTTGTCGACGGATTCGACGTTTATCTCTTAAGATTTGCAAGAGCACTGGGCACGTTGAAATTATGAAATACGCGCATCATTTGTTTTTTTTTTTATAATTTTGTCTTCCCTTCCTACGGTTGTCAAAATATCAAGCTGATCGATTGACCTACATTATTTTCACCATGCATTACAATTAACTTGACCTTGACATTTCTATCTGACTGTCGGCTGTGCTTGCCATTATCGTATTGATGATCAACCGGATAAGAGCAAAATTTTATTTTAAACTTCTAACTTGTTCTGTTATTTTGTATGTAACTATGCGTAGAATGTGCGTAAAATACATGCGTAAACTTTGTTTGGGTGACGCGAAAACGGACGTGGCCCGTCACCGCGTACACCTCGAATGTAATAACGCCCCGAAAACATGCTGTTGCATTTATTCCGTACACTCAGCACTGATAAGCTTGTCTCGTAAAGCAGCGTAAAATATGTTTTTTGCAGAATGGGGTGGCGAATCTGTTCTGTGTTGTGTTTATGTGGGATACTGGACGTGGGGAGTAATAGGAAATGAAAATTACGTGTGCAATTATACTAGCTGGACTGAGCCTGTTTTGTTTGGATGGAACGTTTTTATTTATTTTATCAAAAGTAACAACTATTGTAATTAAGCTAAAGACTTTGTTTGATTGTTTGTTTGAACGCGATAAACTCAGAAACTACTGGTTCGGATTGAAATATTGTTTCGGTTTTGGAATGTCCATTTGTCGAGAAAGGCTTTAAGCTCTAATATAACACTATACGGTAACCAAAAACACGCGAAAGGAGTCGCGAGCGGCCTCTAGTCAATTATAACCGTTTATTCTTGGTCCTACTAATTTGTCCTCTACTAACTATACCCCCTCCCTTCCGTATACGGATGCGGTTGTTAGTAAGTAGGTTATAACAAGATAAGGTACGAAAACTAACTGTAGCAAGTGTCACTCCAGAAAAGTAAGGCTTTCTAGTAGCGAAATAATGCCTAATAAAACTGTATACTCTTAAGTAGTAAAGTAAAGTATCAGCCTATTAATGTCCCACTGCAGGGCAAAGGCCTCCATCATTTGAAATCATGTTTTCGTTACAAAGATGGGTTTTGGCTTAATCACCACGCTTGCCAAATGCGGGTTGTCGATCATTTAATTTATTGATCTTTGTATACTTACGCTATATAACCTTTTGTAAGTAGGTATTAAATTAACTTTATTTAAATGATGGATAAGGAGACATATCACGCATCAAGGTCCGTTTAAATTAATCAACTTAATTTGCGTATGGGATCAAAGCCAGGCGAATGCTCGAATGGACGTTAACTAAAAATGTTACTACAATTAAAGGCCCTTCGTGAGTATCGTGAGGGACAAGGGCCGGAAAATGACGATAGTAGATCGTAGAAAAATCTTTTAAAGAATAAAAGTACGTACTCATAGTATGACTTTTATTATAAAGTATTTTAAAGTTATTTTTAGGGTTCCGTAGCCAAATGGCAAAAACGGAACCCTTATAGTTTCGTCATGTCTGTCTGTCTGTCTGTCTGTCTGTCCTGGCTCGTTCTCCGCCGTATCTGAACCGATTGCCACGAAAATTGGTGGAGAGATGCATAGTGATAATTCAAGAATTGGTTTTTAAAATAATCGAAAAATAATTATTTTTTACCCCCCCTACCATACATCGAAAAGTAAATTCGAAAAAAAAATTCGACTTACCCCATCGTGTGGGGTATCGTTAAAAAGGTATTTTTAAATACAATAAAACTTGCTTTGAAACCATGTGGATCAAACAACCCAGTCTCGAGATATATTAATACAAAGTTAAAATTAGAGCGTCCCCCTTAACTTTTGAAATACTGTTAAAATAATTCTGAAAAAAATGTCCTGTATACCTCCAAGTAAGTACTTTCAAAGAAAACTATAGCGAACTCTGTATCATACATAGTTATTTTTATACAATTCGACCAACTTATGACGTGCAGTTGCCCGTACTAAATGGTGTCTTAAGCGGTCGGGCCATCTTTTAGCTACGGAACCCTTTCATGGGCGTGTCCGACACGCTCTTAGCCGGTTTTTTATGACTGCCTCCGTGGTGTAGTGGTTAGAGCGCTGTGCTCAAAAACTACGAATTCGGAGGTCGTGGGTTCGAATCCCGCGGGGAACACTTTCACTTTGTGTTCGTTTTCCCAGTTTGGTTAGGACATTGCAGGCTTGAATCACCTGATTGTCCGATAAGAATGATGATTCCGTGCTTCGGAAGGCACGTTAAGCCGTTGGTCCCGACTATGATCCAACCGGTCTGGTTTCCCTTGTGGTTACGGAGGTCAGAAGACAGTCGCTCCATTGTAATAACCAGGCTTGTCAATTCAGGATCATAGTCGCAGCGTACCCTGGGCTCCAAGGCAATGGCCGAGGATGCAACCGGGACAGGCGCTAGGATGATGATTTTAAAGTTATTTTTTATCTGCAATCGTGCTATGTAACACATTAAAACTTATTACGGCCGTTTTCGACATGGCAGCCGATTTTACGACTAGCCAGGTATAGGATATTATTATAATGCACAAAAGAATGCGCAAGCACAAGTGCACTCCCTATTGACACGCCCAGACACGCCCGTAGAGAGATCAGGCACAGGACCAATGGCTTAACGTGCCCTCCGAAGCCCTCAAGAGCTCGAGGTGTAATTTTCCGGTCACCAATCCGATTACAGGTTTCTGCGAAAATTGCTTAACTTAGCAATTGCAGGCCAAGTGCGCTAACCACTGCGCCTTTGAGCTCCTCAAAATATAAAATCTTCATTATTTTTTTTAAATAGGTAACTGGCTTCGTGCCTTGCACATAATAAAACAGTTGGAAAAACTAAACGAAACGTTTTATTATTTCTAAGACATAGTTGCAAAAGTCTTTATGTCAGTGTAAATCTTTCATAGAATTCGCTTCCGTCAACAAAGAACTTGCTCTGATTACGGAGTTCGTAGAAATTCTTAAGAAGTGTTGCTATAATGCAATGAAGTCTACAAGTCTTCTTATGACGTCGTTTTTAATATTTTCAACCGTCTCCAAAAAGGAGCGGGTTTCTCAATTTAATCGTCTTATGTTTATTAGGAGGCCGCCCGTGACTCCGTTCGCGTTGATTTCGGTTTCCGCACTCATAGTGTTATACATATTATTATAGCTTAAAGCCTAGAAAAATGGGCAATCCAACACATTTTTTCAGTTTGAACAAGCGGTTCCTGAGATTAGCGCGTACAATAAAACTGACAAACTCTTCAGCTTAACTATCTACTATAGATTTATCCATTGTTTTTGTAAAAAATGTTACTATGTACTTGTAAGATGCCCATACGAGAAAAAGCGAGCTAGTAATTTCCTAGACACTACCTACCTAGTAAATAATAAATACTATTCCAGTATTGTAGACTTCGTAGGATCTACACAAAAGGATCGGAGCCGACCGCGATTGATTGCCCGAACCCCGATGCGACCGCAGACGTGATGTACATTCAACTGAGAATATTAGGATCTATATGAGAACACATTTAACTTTACGATTGCCAATAGAAATAGTTGATTATTTGATCCTTCGATTACGTACCTTATTTTTATCATGATAAGGTAGCTAATACTTATATGTATTACAAAATTGAAAGACCACAAAATACTACATATGTTTGTGAATTTGTACAGACATGCTTCTAACTCTGATCATTATGGTTTAGATTTACCATACACCTATCCAAAAAAACGGGACCGAAGTTCAGCGTATCTATGCAATTGATGATTAATGACACACCATGCCGAAATTACGTCGCGTTATATTTCAACGAAAATGTATTGCCGCCCAACTTCGGTTGCGTGTGTTTCTACACTTAATGAGACTGCACATTTACAGTGAAAATGCAAGAAAATACGATACAATAGGACAGCCATGTTACCCCAACCTACTCGTATAGTCCGGGCGCACGGTCCAATATTACACAAGCGATCGCATGCAAAACTATTTTGCGGGAGGCGCGCGCAAAAAGTAACCACGGACTCGGAATTACGCACAGCTGGGAATTTGTGCTGCGTATCGCCACAAATGTTGACTCACGTTTATCGTGTAGGCCTGGTACACGTTGAAGTTTTGTTCATAGAACTTTTTTAGCTTTGTTATATATATATTGGATTTGAGACTACACGTTGAAGTTTTGTATAAAAATTGTTTTATCTTTTTGTTAGACATTGGATTTGAGATCTCCAAAGGGAACAGATACTTAGCTTCGTTGTTGAAGTTCGAGCTGCAATTGAGTACATACTCATTAAAAAAATTATTTATTTATTTAAACTTTATTGCACAAAACAAAACTGGTACAAAAGGCGGACTTAATGCCTCATTGCATATTGAAAAAAAAATGGAAGATAAATATGGTCTCATTTTCAAAAAGCATTCGTCATTTCAATATTAACACAACTGGCAATTTGTAATCCGATACTTTAACATTTAAAGCGATAATTAATTGAATTAATTATAATTTTTTAAATTCCTAGGGAAACGTAATCATTTTGTACCAAAAAATATTTTAAAGAAAATAATTGTAATCATGAATAGGTACAAAAAGAACCGTTTGTAAATATATTCATATACAATTATTTTTGGAACTGGCTTTTTTAATTCTGGCGTTCATCATCATTGATAGGAGATTTTATCAAATATTTCATTTGAAAGTCCATACAGCGTTTTTAATTCCTATTTGGTTTTGTATTGCACAAAAAAACAAAAATAAATTACTATATACTATAGCTTAAAGCCTTCCTGTGATATTGAGCTATAAAACGCAAAAATATATTTTCAATTCGAACCAGTATTTCCCTAGATGCTTAAAGCTTTTTCTAGCTTAAAGCCTTTGTACACCCCAACCCATCCTACACTCTACTCTACCCTACAACCTACTATTCCCTACTATCCTACATTACTAACCTAAAGCTAATTGAAACCTAATACACCTAACTGACCTAAACCTAACTCTAAGACCTATCTAGAATAAATTGTTTTGTATAATAATAGAAATAATTGGCTCGTGATGAAATCCTACTTTGGCACATGATCGTCTAGTTACCCTTAGTTGTTCCTATAGTAACTCAGTCTCTTTGAGGAATTGGATTAAAGTTATGGTAAATTGGAGTAAGTATTAGAATAATGATGATAATAACATACAACCTTTCATACATCAATCTAATTTGTTAATGATAGATACCTAAATCATAAACTGAAGAACCTAAAACATTACATATGGAGTAAAGTTGGATAGATATTTATATGTATATAGGTATGTTTACTTTATGAAAGAGGACTTAATGTATTGCGGCCCTCCTTTAAGGAAGGGGGCGAGCCTCCGGCGCTCCGAACTCACCCTGTGGCCTCGTCCAAAGACTTGGTCAGCTTCCCACCGCTTTGACACAATGCAAATGTCAAATATATATTTATATATATAAATATTTAGTAAGAGGACGCAACCCGTGACTCTATGTGTGTCCAGCTCACACGCAAATCAATAGAGTACAATCTTGTGCTCAAGAGTTGATCACTCTTACTTAGTTGAGTTTAATGGGAAACAACATTATAAAAGTTGCTGGTAAGAATATAGTTAAGTATTGCAACATTAACAATATAAATATATAGTTGTACAGATTCGTCAACTGAACCACATAACTTATTCTGATCTAGAATAAGACAAAGTTTATATTACAATAAACTGGTATGCTGAGTAAGTTAGTATGGCCAAAGAATCCTCCTGCTCCGTCAGGCAGACAGAAGAGACTCGTGCCGCATCGCATCACACAAGCCAACCAACAAATCAACAAACCTATTCCCTCTAGGAATACACTTTAAATCAAATTCACTCAAAATGGTTCAAATCAACCAAACCAATACAAATATGGCTTCTAATATTGAAATATTAATTAAAGCACTTGAACAATATGAAAAGTTTAAAAATAAATCAAACTAGACTTTCTAGCCTGATAACCACTTAGCTTTTACACCATTCTCGTCCCTCAGCTCCTCAGCATAGTGAACCACCTTACTTCTCTTGAAGCACTGCAATCCATCTTCTGGCACTATATCACTACACTGACTCTACACTTAACACTTCTGAGATTAAATGCAATTAACACTGACTCTAGGTTTTAGACTTTAACACTTTCACTATTTCACTAATAAAATATATCACAACACTCGAAAGTTCCCGCACAACGCGACGTTCTCTTACTTCCAGTAAGAGCGACTCCACTCGATCTTCGGTTCAGACCCGACTGCCGCTCCTCAATTCTTACTGGACTTTTATACTATCTCTTCGTCCTTCGCTAGCCTGCATTAACCTGCATTAGCCTGCAATAACCTGCATTAGCCCGCGATAATTATCACCCTTACGCATCATATATTTAAAGTTCATTTCTCCCCATAGTAAAATTGTGTCGACCTGCGCTAACCTGCGATAATTTTGACCCTTGTGTATCATATATTTAGAATTCAAAATAGTTCCTTTAAATTTCTTTGAAGAATAAATATTTTAATTGAAAAATATTTATTCCTTTTCTTATCTTAATTTATGTTTTCTTGAAATCTTATGAAATTATAAAAGAAATGTGACAATTGATGCCTGATTTCTAAACGCTGTCAAATGTCAAACAAAAGTCATCGGACTGTTTACTTTCATATTAATTATTTACCTTTTAACCGTATGTTTATGTAATAAATCTATAAAACTCGAGTTCTCAGTATGTAAAACTCTTAAACAATGTATTAATAAACAAGGATTATCTAAGGTAAGCTACCTTTTGTGTAAATATTCTGTTTGAAACTTTGATTTTCCAATACATCATTTCATTGATTTTACTAATTTGTCATTATTTCTTTTGCAGATATCTACTGATTGGACTTAAAAATATTGAAAATATGTTGGAGAAACATTCCATTTCATCTTGTAAACAATAATAAACTGATGTAATTAATGAAATTCTGCTTCAAAACTATTCAACTTCATGAACAAGAAAGAAAGCCCCTGACCTAATTGTATCCAGCATTCTTCATATTACAAGGATTTAGCAATGTGATAAACTGATGTGACAATGCTAATTATTCCTTAAAGTGACTGATTCAGTGTTTTGATTCTTACGTGTAGCAAGTTTGATTAATAAACCCTTACCTCAAAGTACTTCTTCAGTGTAGAATTATTGACCTTTCATAATTTAATAACTTAATTTCCACAATTAACAACTTAAATGTTAGATTAATGTGAATTTAACTATGATTCAATAGATATCCCAAGTTTTGTGTTTGATGATGATGATTTACCTACCGGTGGTTACCAAATGATACTTACAATACCAAAACTACTCTAAATTAAATACTATTTTATAGCGTTAGCTATCTAGATTAGATTGTACCATATTATTGATCTTTAATTACACTTCCAGTATATATTGTTCATTTATATGCGACGGTACCCTTGCGTACTGTCACATCCATCCCCATAATTTTCAGAGAGGTAAAAATAAAACTTATATTTTACCGAATATGAAAATTACCATCCAAAAACCAATCAAATAGGGAAACTTAACAAAGAAAATACATAACAATTTACAACGTTATAGCTTAACCTAACGTAATGAACAGCATATCAACTAAATAATCAGTAGAAGACAGTTTAGTCTGATGATGATGAATACTCTCAACTGGATTTTACAACCACACATAATTTTGGCACTATAAATCACAAAGACGATTTTTAATCGATATTTCTATGATCAAATATATTATTTTAATTATGTTTTGATTACTGTGATCAAATGAATGATCATTGGTGAACAACTCAACTACAACTACTACTTCTATTGTCTTTTTTCAGCGGTGCTAGAAAAATAACGTATAATGTAAACTATTATTTGACCTTCATTCTATTTTTTTTCTAATTGAACAAAGCATTTAACTAACATCTTTTTTTTCAGCGATGCTAGAAAAATGAACAAAATTACAATTTACATCCAGCTTATCTTTTCCCTTCTTTTAAATTGAGCAAATTATTTAACTAACATTTTTTTTTTCTTCGATGCTAGAAAAATAATTGCTTATGTACAAAATAAATTACCCATCACCAGAAGTTTTGATAAACTTTATAAAGGAAATTTGTTGCTAATTAAATGAAATGTGAACATTTTATACTTAAAAGTAAATAATTTGTTATTTTCAACCTCCAGATAACCGTTATGTGTAATCGAGTGTCTAAACGGGATATCAACCCACGAGCGTCCCCATTACTGAGGCAAGGGCTGGCCCTACACCCTACGTGCATGAAAAATAATGTAGTGTGTGTTTATACCAAACATGAATCACCCATCATAGATTTACTGAATGTAAGACTTAAGCATATTGAATGCAATAAGTAACTTAATCTCCCCTATGAGAACTCCCCTCACTGAAGGTGACCAGGTTGTGAGGCTGATCATATCCTAATGATACTTAGCAAGTGACTCACAGCCGCATTCCTTCCGTCCGGTGTTGCTGTGTCCTCTTACTTATCCTTCGAAAGGAAAGATGTCAGTCTTTGGTTTGAATTAACTTATATATTGCGGTTCGCAATACCCATCTCACATGCAGTGTCATACTAGAGCAATCAATATTTGGAATATGTGCAGTGTAATTAGTCATAGGTCTGGCTGCATGGATAGTTAGGTATTAATTTATGGTTGTTTAACACAGGACAGTGCCCTCTGGCTTAACCTAACACCAACGTCCCCATAAATTAATTCCTTTGTTTTAGCTGAAGTTTCTTTTGGTTTCCAATAACAAATAAATTCCCGCCCCAACTCATCCTTGAGACATGATCGTACCTATCTATAAAATAAATATATATATCATTCTAATATAGTTTGATGATTCAACATCAGTTTTTTTTTTCAATCTGATAGTGTGTAATGTTTATAAAAGATATAATACTTAGTTTTATTTATTGACCATAAATCAAGGAAAAGTTCCCTTTATATGTTCACTAGGTACGTATTTATAACATTATTCGCAATAAATCTCCTTTAAATCGTTAATTCAACATTTACTTACTAATATCCCTATGCTCAAACGTTACTGGGTGAAAACTGCGATTTTATAGTTTTTAATTTACTTATGTCTCTACCAATAAGAAACTTTGGAAATTTAAAGCTAGAAAATCGAGATTTTTGAAGATGAAATTAAAATAAATACCACTACTAATACACCGACCGAATTGTCCAGGAATAGACGACCCAGAACCAAGTTGTGAAAATTGCCATGTTTAAATTTTCACAACAATTCTTAATTGTAACAAAACCCGATTTACAAACCATTGATAATAACCAAAATAAAAACATTACAATCAGTCATTATCAAACTGTCAATGTATTTTTTTTTTTCTCTACTTAATTTTTAGTCCCCCATTGTTATTTTTTTTTCTTTTACTTTTATTAGTACAAAAATAATCATACAACTAAATTAACTTATAACATGATAGATTACCGGCTTAAACTAAATTATATTTTGTTACATGCAAACTAATTAAATATGTTCTTTCAAAATAATAAACAAGTAGTTACGGGAATCGAGCCCGCCAACTCCTCAATACATAAAGAACTGTTCTGTTCAGGAATCGAACCTGATGCTGTTCTATAACAAATTAACCTTTATTCCATCTACTCACTTATTTCTACATAAATTATACCTCATCGTCAGATCTCTGGACTTTAGAGTTAACTTTTTTTTTTTTTTACAAAGTATTGAACCCCATACACGATCATATTGTCAATGCTAGTTTAACTATTTCTATAACACATAAATTAGTGATCCCACTTAAATAAGTACATAAATAGACTTTACAATATTACACATTTAGAAAACCACTTCACGTAATCCCCTTTTGTATTTTTACCCTTGGTGTCGAACCTAGGTCAATCAATATAAATACTACTTCCACTATACCACTTCACAATACATTAAAACTAACTTAAATACAGTGAAAACATCTAACTTAAAACACTACATCCCCAAGTTCGAAGAACTCTTTTACAATTTAATTTTTCATATTTTATCTAGGAATCGAACCTAGTAAATTAAAGATGCAATAGACTACATCCCCAACTTTGTAGGATCCCTCTTTTTTTTCGCTTTAGGTGTCAAACTAGGGATATTCAATTTACACATTTAAACTTGATAGTTTGTGTGATGATTCAAAGTGATGATTCACTAAATCGCAACACAATACTAACTTAAACAAAATAATTATGTAATAACAACTACCTAAGTAAAGAAGACTTTTCTTTCAAAAGCAGTAGATTCCATCCCCATATTCCAATAACGTTTTTTTTTATATATTTTTTTTTGTGATCAACCCGGGAATTGAACCCAGTAATCATAAGTTTAGTGCACATCATTCCCACCTTTGTTAGACCCCCTTTATTTATTTTTATTTTGTACTTGGTGACGAACCAAGACATTTCATCTGAAACATTTTAAGCTTTCATCACTATGTCACAACAAAATACATAAGACTAACATAAATATTATATGAATTTAAGTAAAGTAAACTATACTAAGAGATGTAATAGACTACATCCCCCCGTTTGAAAAACTCTTTTACAATTCATCCTTTTATTTAATTTAACCGAGGATTCGAACCCAGTTAATCATAGTACTTACAGATGTAATAGAATGCATTCCCCCGTTAAAAACATTTTACTATTTATCGTCTTATTGAATTAAACCGAGAAATCGACCCCGTTAATTTTGAATGTAGTAAACTTCATAACCAACATTGCAGAACCCTTATACTATTTAACCAGGATTTGAACCCAGATCTTTTAAATCCCTTGACCTCCACATTACCATCACAAAATCACATAAGAAACGAACACATCATCTCTAAGTAGTGATTATTCCGATAACTTAATAAAGTTTAACTACATCCCCACAACTTCAGAAGCTTTGCAAAATGTAAACCTTTGCATTACAAACTGACAGAATTATTCCAGTGATCAAACTCAGATCTTTTACTTATGTAAAAACATTCAAATTCACCACAAGTAACAATACCTACGTCAAAACTACTTTCAACGATATCTTAACAATAACACAAATAGCTAACACAATAATGTTCTATCATAACTGGCAATACTTTCATTTAACATTTTATTCCCTAATATTCAAACTAACTCTTAATCCAGGAATCGAACCCAAAATATTTTTAAAGCAATTGCAATCCTCCCATCATTATACCTCAATCTATAAATACATTAATAATAACTTAAGCAATAAAATAAAATTTTCAATTTAGTACAAATCTTAAAGCTACTCCATCCCCATTTTTAATAAATCGTTTTATAATTATTTCCACCCTTCATTTTTGCCCGGAGATCGAACCCAATGGCCTCAATTTACAAACCATCATACAAAGTGAATTAATTAATATTGTCTAAACTTCTATAAAGGTACAAATAATTTAATCTAAAAATGTGTGTTACTTCACCCATCTTTAGGTTGCTAAATGTTATGAACTTATAACTAACTAGCGTCCCGCCCCGGCATCGCTCGGCAAAAATTCTATAAAATACAATTATTATGTCACTCAGAAACAGCGCAGTCATCCAACAGCGAAAGAATTTTGAAATTCGGCTCAACAGATCCCGAAACCACCCCTTACAATTAAACAAACATACAAACATAAAAATTTCCATTTCTCTTTATATGTTAGTATGATAATATAAAATAAAGTTATCTAAAAGGTAAAAACCTTATAATAATGCAAATAATAAAATTAAAACAATAATATAATATTCTAACTTTAAACCAGAATCGAACTGGCAACAAGTGTGTAACTGACCCGACTCAATTACTGTATTCCAATGCCATTTGTTTTATTTTCACACTAATTCTTTTTAATAAGAACTATTTTTTTTTATATTCCTAATTAATTAAGAAGAAAATAACAAAACTATTATTCCACATTACTGTAAAACGTTTTTTTTTTTTTTAAATACTTTAATAAATAAAAGGTAGGAATAGTCTGTGGTAAATACAAAATTGACGTTTCTGTACGCAGCCTTAATAAATCGTCTATGCATCACCTAATGGCTGTATGGGTTCAGCTTCCTTTGCCTGTCCTGACAAGAACCAAAAAAACGTCTATGCATCTGTCAAGAGTCATGTCAAAGTAAACGTCAACAAACAAAATGTCGAATTACGCGTACGCGCAAAGTGAATGATTTTCTTGTACAATTATAACAGAAACCGCAAAGAAAAGTAAAATATCTATTCTTAAAACAAGAAAGTACACGTCAAGGAGTATCAAATATAAAATTAAACTGGCGGCAGCTAGGAAAACCGGTTGTAATTGCAGGTTGGTTTGGATAACATTTTTCATTTGTTTTGATTAATTAACTAGAACTTTATAGTAGAACTAACTCAGTCTTACATTGTTTCAGTTGCTAACACTACCAATGCTTTACTAAAGTGTCATCCGAGATCGAGAAATGATCATAACTAATTCCAATAACCTTGATAAATGATGAATAAATTGATGAGTTTCTATATCATAACGGCCAGCCGATATCCCATAACAAGTTGAAATATTAGAGGAAGGCTAAGACATGGATGTTGATAATGAAGATGTAAATGGAGAGAAGAATAAAGTTATTCTAATCCGTGATTGATTGTTAATAAACTAATTACCTAATGGTGATGTTTGTTTACATTTCGAATTTCCTAAACTTTTACTTTTTGAGTAATTATTCTTCAACAAACTCGCTAGTAGCAGTAAGTACTAGTATACTTTTAACAAGTTTCTACATAATAGTAGGTTTATGTAAATAGAAAATTAAAATAGATAGTGAAAAATCTTATGTTATCTATCAAAAACATAACATTGAATAGATGAAGAAAAGTATTTAGCTATAAGCAGCTAACAATGATGCTTTCTATAGTTATATTGATCTTGTTAGGATCGCTTCAATTTATGTTAAACTAGGGATTGAACCCAGAACCTTGGAATGTTCATTTTCATGTTAACACTATTATTTCTAACATAAGAAATACATTTAAACATCCCCCCAACTAGAGGACCTTTCCCCAAATATACTTTTAAGTTATAACCGGAGATTGAGTCCGGAGAAATTAAAATTAAATATTGATGATAACAACTGTTAACCAAAGTAAATTTTAAATTAACCTAGTTAAAATAGTTGCTTGCCTTACTTATTTTACCTAACTTAAAAATCATTACATCAATTTTAACATGTAATTAAAATTAAAAGTAACTTTTTTTTATTATTTTATACTTTATCTAACTTAACTTACAGTTATAAACCCATAACTTCAAATTCCAATTCCCATCGCTTTCACGGTAACAAATTGTGGTTATACTTTCATATAACCACGACATAACTTAATAAATAACTGAAAATATACTTTAAATATAGTGCTATGTTATAAATTACCTACTTATCTTATTAATATACCTATTTATACTATCCTGAGTCATCGGCCACCATATTGTACACCCCAACCCATCCTACACTCTACTCTACCCTACAACCTACTATTCCCTACTATCCTACATTACTAACCTAAAGCTAATTGAAACCTAATACACCTAACTGACCTAAACCTAACTCTAAGACCTATCTAGAATAAATTGTTTTGTATAATAATAGAAATAATTGGCTCGTGATGAAATCCTACTTTGGCACATGATCGTCTAGTTACCCTTAGTTGTTCCTATAGTAACTCAGTCTCTTTGAGGAATTGGATTAAAGTTATGGTAAATTGGAGTAAGTATTAGAATAATGATGATAATAACATACAACCTTTCATACATCAATCTAATTTGTTAATGATAGATACCTAAATCATAAACTGAAGAACCTAAAACATTACATATGGAGTAAAGTTGGATAGATATTTATATGTATATAGGTATGTTTACTTTATGAAAGAGGACTTAATGTATTGCGGCCCTCCTTTAAGGAAGGGGGCGAGCCTCCGGCGCTCCGAACTCACCCTGTGGCCTCGTCCAAAGACTTGGTCAGCTTCCCACCGCTTTGACACAATGCAAATGTCAAATATATATTTATATATATAAATATTTAGTAAGAGGACGCAACCCGTGACTCTATGTGTGTCCAGCTCACACGCAAATCAATAGAGTACAATCTTGTGCTCAAGAGTTGATCACTCTAACTTAGTTGAGTTTAATGGGAAACAACATTATAAAAGTTGCTGGTAAGAATATAGTTAAGTATTGCAACATTAACAATATAAATATATAGTTGTACAGATTCGTCAACTGAACCACATAACTTATTCTGATCTAGAATAAGACAAAGTTTATATTACAATAAACTGGTATGCTGAGTAAGTTAGTATGGCCAAAGAATCCTCCTGCTCCGTCAGGCAGACAG
Organism: Nomophila noctuella; assembly: GCA_958496325.1. Classification (NCBI taxonomy): domain Eukaryota; kingdom Metazoa; phylum Arthropoda; class Insecta; order Lepidoptera; family Crambidae; genus Nomophila; species Nomophila noctuella. The sequence goes on along the minus strand of OY292499.1, from coordinate 11,048,516 downwards.
AAGAGACTCGTGCCGCATCGCATCACACAAGCCAACCAACAAATCAACAAACCTATTCCCTCTAGGAATACACTTTAAATCAAATTCACTCAAAATGGTTCAAATCAACCAAACCAATACAAATATGGCTTCTAATATTGAAATATTAATTAAAGCACTTGAACAATATGAAAAGTTTAAAAATAAATCAAACTAGACTTTCTAGCCTGATAACCACTTAGCTTTTACACCATTCTCGTCCCTCAGCTCCTCAGCATAGTGAACCACCTTACTTCTCTTGAAGCACTGCAATCCATCTTCTGGCACTATATCACTACACTGACTCTACACTTAACACTTCTGAGATTAAATGCAATTAACACTGACTCTAGGTTTTAGACTTTAACACTTTCACTATTTCACTAATAAAATATATCACAACACTCGAAAGTTCCCGCACAACGCGACGTTCTCTTACTTCCAGTAAGAGCGACTCCACTCGATCTTCGGTTCAGACCCGACTGCCGCTCCTCAATTCTTACTGGACTTTTATACTATCTCTTCGTCCTTCGCTAGCCTGCATTAACCTGCATTAGCCTGCAATAACCTGCATTAGCCCGCGATAATTATCACCCTTACGCATCATATATTTAAAGTTCATTTCTCCCCATAGTAAAATTGTGTCGACCTGCGCTAACCTGCGATAATTTTGACCCTTGTGTATCATATATTTAGAATTCAAAATAGTTCCTTTAAATTTCTTTGAAGAATAAATATTTTAATTGAAAAATATTTATTCCTTTTCTTATCTTAATTTATGTTTTCTTGAAATCTTATGAAATTATAAAAGAAATGTGACAATTGATGCCTGATTTCTAAACGCTGTCAAATGTCAAACAAAAGTCATCGGACTGTTTACTTTCATATTAATTATTTACCTTTTAACCGTATGTTTATGTAATAAATCTATAAAACTCGAGTTCTCAGTATGTAAAACTCTTAAACAATGTATTAATAAACAAGGATTATCTAAGGTAAGCTACCTTTTGTGTAAATATTCTGTTTGAAACTTTGATTTTCCAATACATCATTTCATTGATTTTACTAATTTGTCATTATTTCTTTTGCAGATATCTACTGATTGGACTTAAAAATATTGAAAATATGTTGGAGAAACATTCCATTTCATCTTGTAAACAATAATAAACTGATGTAATTAATGAAATTCTGCTTCAAAACTATTCAACTTCATGAACAAGAAAGAAAGCCCCTGACCTAATTGTATCCAGCATTCTTCATATTACAAGGATTTAGCAATGTGATAAACTGATGTGACAATGCTAATTATTCCTTAAAGTGACTGATTCAGTGTTTTGATTCTTACGTGTAGCAAGTTTGATTAATAAACCCTTACCTCAAAGTACTTCTTCAGTGTAGAATTATTGACCTTTCATAATTTAATAACTTAATTTCCACAATTAACAACTTAAATGTTAGATTAATGTGAATTTAACTATGATTCAATAGATATCCCAAGTTTTGTGTTTGATGATGATGATTTACCTACCGGTGGTTACCAAATGATACTTACAATACCAAAACTACTCTAAATTAAATACTATTTTATAGCGTTAGCTATCTAGATTAGATTGTACCATATTATTGATCTTTAATTACACTTCCAGTATATATTGTTCATTTATATGCGACGGTACCCTTGCGTACTGTCACACCTTCCTGTGCTATTGAGCTATAAAACGCAAAAATATATTTTCAATTCGAACCAGTATTTCCCTAGATGAGCGCCTTCAAACAAGCAAACAAAGTCTTCAGCTTGATTCAATTCGTAAAGATGTAACCTCAATGTAATTTGAGAGTAACACAGTTTGAGAGCTATGGCATAGTAATACAACAGTGTCGATAACTAGTAATCGAATATGTCTGTTTCTCTGTCATGTGTTACGGAGATCTAACAGATCTAACAGGAGTATAATGCAATAATTCGAAGTGAATCTTCCTCGTCCATGACTCGATGTGTAATAATACTGGTACAAAGCGCTTTGTAATTTGAAGGATCAAGTTACTAATGGAACCTCAATGGATCTGAGCAATATGGTTATAATGACAAATAGCTATTGTTTAATATTTTCAACCGACTTCAAAAAAAGGAGGAGGTTCTCAATTCTATCCGTTTCTTTTTTATGTTTGATAGTTAAAATAAAAACCGTGGCTTTAAACTCTGCAACAAGAAATATTTCAAATGCATGTTAAAAATGTTTCGGTCAAAGCAAGCTTATAAAAAGAAGTTTTAAAGAAAGGAAGAACCGTTAATTCGGTTTCATCAATGTTCCAACTAACCAGATAAAGAATTTCAAATATTAAAAGAATCGTACAACCAAAACACCCATCAAAGAGTTACGGCAACATACACAAACAAATATCCTTTGAAATAGAGAAGCTATTCCATTTTTGACGTTCGACAAAAAAAATATTCCATCACCGCCGCGTCATCAAATAAACTTCCATATCCATATTTCTCTTTCTATTTTCGATAAAATTTGTATAAATATTGTAAGGAAAACATACAGTTACCAGTGCAATGGGACGGTCCACAGAGTAGGCAAACAAAAGTGCACGGGCTGACCCGACGCAATGAAATTTGCGTTGCATCCATTTCGAATGTTGACTCGTGAATTTCCATAAGGCCGGTTGCGTGGTAGCGACTATGCGACTATTTTGTGTAAAAGCCTGAGGGTTAGGTAAACTATGTTTTATCGCGTAGAAGGCTTCGTGCTAATTACCGTGATTCCTCCCAATAATGGACGATGAGGGAGCGCCGCAGGGGTTTTAGTGGGTATGCCTAGTTGGAGAGCCCCACATAACCCGTCTGTCCCCCGGCAGCGGGTATGCATCAGGTAGCATTTCCCCTGCGACAAAAAAAAAAAAAAAAAAAAGGTAAACTATGTTTTAACTTGATAATTAGCTGGTTATTCCTATTTGGCGACCGGATTGGTGTAATGGTCATGAAGTTGACTATTAGGCCAAGAGGTCGCGGGTTCGATCCCCGCATCCTATTTAAGCACATTTGTCATACCACTGTCTTGATTCTTATGTCTGTAACACAAGTTTTAAGAGAGGTAGAGCTTTGTGGAAATTCCACTCGAATGAGCCGCTTGTCTGGGGAAGTACCTCCACCTTACAGAAGACCGCAGTGAAGTAGCACTTCGTAACTGTTGTGCTATGTTTCTGCTGGTGAGTAAGGTTGCCAGAGCTCAGTTGGGGAGGGTATGGGGTTAAGGCCGACAACACATCAACGATACCTTTGGTGTCGCGGAACGTCCATGGGCGGAGGTGATTGCTTACCATCAGGCGACCGGCCAGCTCGTTTGCCGCCACTGACATAAAAAAAAGTGTTTAAGCTTCTTAACACACACAAATATGGGTTTTGGCATTATCACCACGCTTGCCAAATGCATGATGGCCATCACAAACAAAGGCTGTTTAGAAAAATCAACCCAATTGTTGCCCGACCCGGAATTCGAAGCCAGAACCTTGAGACCACGGCCCGGTACTCAAACCGCTAGACCATCTAGGCGTTCGACCATCGAAATTATAATCAGAATATTTCTTATTACTCAATATCAAAATTCAATCAAAGAAATATAAACATGTATTAAACGTTATACTCGTAATAAGTAACATGTATCGGTGATAATATAAATCTTATCAGAAACCAGACATATGGCTGACTATGAGGCAATGTTACTAAAATGTATTATCGAGCAAACATGACATTGTTTATCCAGGCGAAGTGTGACTCCACGCCACTCAAAAATAAACCATTTTAATGTGTCATTCCAGACGCGTGAATCACTGAGATTAGGTTTGATTGACATATACCGAAATACTCTCGTATTAAAACATTTCTACAATGTTTAACAACTTCACACGCATTAATATAATCTCAAATGTGATTGGACATGGGCAGGACACGTATGGGTATTGATTAGTTGGTTCTTATATGATGTCATTATTGACAATATTTCGGCTCTTCCGTTCTAAAGGTGGCTTATTAATTTCTCATTGACATTTTAGCATGTCCTGTAATTTTAAAAACAATTTTTTTAGTTCGGACGCTGTCGAATGTATAACTGCGTCTTAATGAATTACTACCAATGCTCTATAATTGTAGGATATTTAGATCCTAGTTTTAATTTGTTTTATCGCTTCGATCTCCTGTTAAATTGTCTATACACGTCGTTCCTATGTCCAGATATAAACACAAATGTTGATCATGAGAATGTTTATCCTAGATGGCCTTCGAGGTACGGCGTAATAGACTGAGCCGGTGATACAACAGCGAACCAATAGAACAAAATGTAGATAACTCGATGGACTAACAATATTGTTTACACAATAAAACATCGTAAGGAAACATGCACACTTACACGAGTAAGTCTGTCAAATGGAGAAAACCACGGAAAACTACTAAATTTTCTGAGAAAGTCGTTGTGTGATTCGGGTAATATAGCTCAGTGAACGCTCTTTTTTTTCGAAATAAGGATCTCTAAATATCCCCATCTAAACGATGAAGGCGTGATCTCCTGAAAGCAATCGCATCAATGCAAACAAACGGATAGAAACACCGACTACTCACATCGCTGGGGCAATTATGTAAATTTTGAGGAGCACTGTGATGAATGTAGCCCATTACTACTTGCGATGGTATTTATGATGGAAGGGCTTTCAAGCCAAAAAGAGCTTTATTCCAACGGGATACAGTCCACCAACGCTTTCGCATACCAGCCGTTTGTTGTGGTAAGCACCGTGTTAGTATTTCATATGCTTATGCGGAGTCGTAATGAGCAAAAGACATCTTTGTTTAAGAGCTCAGGAGCAGCAAATTGTTTAACGTGTAGTGGGAACTTCTTGTTAGTGTATTTGCATTGTATGCACATTTAGGTGCATGTGCAACTCTTCAGGGGCTTTGTTGTCAGTTCAAGGTGTAGTGTGTAATGAGTTGTACATTTGCCAAAATAAATGATGACCGTATTCTACGTTTAACTGTAATGAGATGGAAATTAATATGGTCGTATTTTATGAATCCCTCTGATTCTAGTGATAATTCTTTGTGTTTGGGTAGACCTACCTAAGCTAGTTTTATATTTAACGAGCCCATTGGTCTAGACAAATGGGCTCTTCTCCTCACTTCTAGAAGTGAGACCCTTAGTCGGAGATCCTGGCCACGAAACTAGAGGCAGTGGGTTCAAATCGCGCTAGGGGCAAATGTTTGTGTGATGAACATATTTGTACTCGAGTCATGGATGTTGATTAGTATGCCTATTCGTTCGTAGCATCCATAGACAAAGTACAGAGCTAGAGTTAGGCAATTAGTGTGTTAGTCAAAGGAATGTATTAGTTTATTTATATTTAGAGAAAATGGACAGCAGCATTATAAACTTGTTGATAGTATTTTTTTAACCCCGCTATTCTTTAGTTACTAGTTTTATTCAGTGAAATATATTTTACATGTAGAAATTGTTTGCAACAAAAGTAATATCTAAGTCAAAAGTAAGTCTGGTCTAGTTTCATACGAAACAAAAAATATTGTATAAAAAAGCCGTACATCCAAGTATATTATGTATGTAACTAAAATTAGGAACACCAGAACTGAATCAAAGAACTTTAACAATAAATAACTTCGTGTTGTGTATATCAGTTTTATTGCCGTAACTTCTTACTAAAGATGTTTTTCGAGACTTCCATATTGTTACAATTCATTTCAGCGTATTTTTTGCGTCTGTAATATATGTTTGGTATCTTGTAGGCTTTAGCTTGCTTATTAATTCACTGAATGTACGGATAAATAGTTAAGTCATTATAACCTTCCATTATCTTTGGCCCATTTTGGTGAGATTTGGTCTATAGTGAGTGATGCCTCTTAACAGGGCATTGACCATGCTGGATGTAACGTATTGGTTTTTAATGGGAAAATGTTGGAGGATGATCTTCTGCATTTAGCTTGGAATTTATCATATACCACAATGTGGTCACCCAACATGTCACTCCAGCATGATTTGCTCGTTTGTGTAGGTTACGTACATTTGCACAAAGTTTATTTGTCCCATAAAAACATGTCCTAATTCCTCACAGTTATATTTTGATTTGATGAAATCGTCATACGCGTACAAAATAACAAAATTGATTGTTTAAAAAACATCATCTCATTAACTTTTTTAAATCATTTGGATGAGTCTGCCTGTGTCGGTCAAAAGAAGCATCTATTTAAAGGACAGATTAAAAACTTTGTAATTTATGTACTCAATGATACTTACGTACTAATCTAATCGTTGCTCTCAACTGCGGTGGACAATAGGTGAGTGATTCATCAGTGTACTTATACCTCAATAGTAAATTAAATTAACCTAAATAGAGGCACAAATGTAAAGTTTTTCATTCGAAAGCACTCTAGATTTAACAAGGTTTACAAAAAAATTAAATACTTTAAATCATTAATGTTTCTTATTTTCATCCCACTTTATCTCCTTGACATTATGACTTCAAAATTACTACACGCCTGTTTCATCTACTGAGATTATAATTGTTAATTTCCTGGAATTACACGATTATGAGCGATTGCAGGCATATCACTTGTAAGTCATAATAAAAACAAGAATTATCCGTCCATTTTGCATAATTTTGTACCGTCATTTAACTTCACTTAAGGGCCGCGCCGATATCAACAAGACGATAAGAAAAAAATCCTTCCTCGCCCCATTCCCTCCAGGTTATCTATATAATGATTGGGCGCGTAGATAATTCATCAATCACGCGGAATCCCGTGGCAGATGAAACTTCTTTTCCTCAAGCACATTTTTATTCAGTCTTCATTTATCGTCCTTTAGTTAAGACAGTACAAGGCCCGGATTAGTTTTTTTATTGATATATGAAGGAAAGCGTCCACATTAAGTGATTGCCACTGTTGGTGAAGAAATAAAGGCCCATCTTTTCTTTTTTATTTACTTCATAGGGTTGAACGATACAAAAAATACATAGTGCAAAGTATAGGTGACAAAAAAATTATACATAATTGTAAGTTGAAAGCCATTTCAGGCACCTTTTTAGAACCATTACAATTACTCATACAATATTTTTCCTAAATAGCCTTTTGTTGCCCCCCCCCCCCCCTGAAAACCAAAAGAGAAAATAGAGTTCAATGTCTATCACGAACATTCGTTATTTTCAAAGTCAACTATGAAATGCCATGCTATTACCACAGCGATCAGTGTTAGCGTATAATTTTCTAATAATTTAGGCCCCAACTATGAAACATTTTATTTATAGAGAGCGCCTATGTGTTCTTGGCCAACGTAGGTATTATCGTTAACACCTGATCTGGCTGGCTTAAATCCGTGTCTCGTCCTTAGGGCACCTCGAATACGTGAAATATTCCCTTCATGTTTGCAGAAGGATTTGGCCCGAATCCCACGGCAACTGAGCAAATACAGGCAGGTTGATAGGCACGATTGTCAAGCTCGTTTGATGTATATAATCTTCCCTTTGCTACTGAATTATGGACGATCGGAGATACGCTTACGAAAATCTTTTTGGGTCACTTGGGTAAATACGGATTTTAGCGTTGGTGTATTTGCACTGATTTTTTACACTGGACACATTTGCGTGCCATAGCTTGTGCTAGCTAGACCTTCAGCCACGACTTTTGTGTTTTTCTTCTCACCCCTGCGGAGAAAGCATCCGTTATGCAATTCACTAAGAGAAACTCGTTCGATGGGCTCACGGCTGAAATCACGGTGGTGTCAGCCTCAACATCGTTTGATGTTTTAGTATCGCGCAGCGTTAAAATAGTTCTTATAGAATACCAAAAGTGCGTTCAATGATTACACAGCCGCTGTGCTAAGGCTTTTATGACATTTGCGGTTAGCGAATTAGTGAATCGCACCTCTGCTTAAGAGGCGATGGCTCGATTTGACGGTACGTGATCGTGATCACTTATTTCAAATGTTAATGCAAACGATAACATTAAAGTATTATTTGCACTGATTAGCTTGTTTCAACGTTGTTGTTTTTTTAAATCTTTATTTAACTATTCTTGTATCCAAAACAACAACACAAACGATTACTAAACTTATTCCATACGGTAGCCCGATCGGTCTCTTGTCGTTTTGTTTGGGATCTGCAATAGTTACAAGCTTAGGCCTTTGTGACAGACTCCGGCTTAGAGGAAGTTTTCTTATTAACCGGCACAATACCCATTGATGGACTTTACGGTTGCAATTACCACGGAGGTTGTTTACCAAGTATTTAGTCTTGTTGCGGTTTATCTCCAGTTGATTAATATGCCCATATTTGAAATCGAGTCTTTCCAAACCACATAATATCTTTCTTCTTCTTCTTCCTCTTCCTAGCGTTTATCCCGTTTCTATGCGGGGTCCGCTTTGACCATGATCCAGGATGTGGCAAGTCTGGTTATTACAGTGAAGCGACTGCCATCAGATAGGGTTTGGCATGATTGTCTGGTAGGCAAGCTTCCATCGTTCGGAATAGGACCTACTCTTTGCAACTGGATTGCGGATTTCCTGAGGGGTAGATCGATTCGAGTTGTCATTGACGGCACCTCATCTGATCTACTGGGCGTTAATGCCGGTGTCCCTCAGGGCTCCGTTCTCTCCGCGACTCTATTTCTGCTCCACATCAACGATTTATTAAATATGCCCGGTATCTTTGGGTACGCTGATGACAGCACAGTCACGGAGAGGTATTTGTCCGATGCAAGGTCCGGATCTCTCGTGCAATCTCTCAGAGAGGAGATGATTGAGAGAGTGAATGGGACCCTTGAGGCTGTGTCCCGCTGGGGCATTGCTATCTTGGTTGCATTTAATCCCTCCAAAACACAGGCGTGTCTCTTTTCGGCAAAACGGAGTGTTTTAAATCTGACTCCGACTTTCCGGAATGTAGCCGTGCCGATAACCAACCGCCTTGAGCTCTTGGGTTTGAGCATCTCACCCAAATTAAATTTTGGCCAATACATCGAGTCGATTGCTAAGACTGCTGCCAAAAAGCTGGGTATCCTAAATAAGGTGAGACGATACTTCACTTCCGAGCAGCTTCTGTGCCTTTATCGGGCCCAGATTCGCTCGTGTATGGAGTATTGTTGTCACCTCTGGGATGGCTCAGCCCGCTATCAGTTAGATGCACTTGACTCGTTGGAGCGCCGTGCTAAGAGACTCATTGGTGATGACTCACTGACCGAGACTGCTTTGCAAAGCCTTGTCCATCGTAGACGTGTGGCGTCTTTGTCAGTGTTTTATCGGCTGCATTTTGGTGAGTGTGCGTCGGTCTTACATGACCTTATTCCTCCAGCTCCCTTCCGCCTTCGGACAACTAGACGCGGTGAGGGCTTTCACCCTTACATTGTTAATATTCCTCCTTCTCGCACGAAGCGTTTTGCTTCATCTTTCATAATGCGAACTGCTAAGGAGTGGAACTCTCTGCCGTGTTCTGTGTTTCCCGAACGTTATAATTTGGATGTCTTCAAGACTAGAGTGAACAGGTATCTACTAGGCAAGCGTGCTCCATCTTAGGCCTCATCTACACTTTCCATCAGGTGTGATCGAGGTCAAATGCAAGCCTATCTCAAATTAAAAAAAAAAAAAAAAAACCTTCGTAACCCATAGATGGTAAACCACTTAATATCTTTATCTTTATAAAATAATAAATAAAAATAAATGGACATTTTTCGTTGTCATTTTATAACTCAAGAAAGAACGCCTAACAAAACCAAATTTTCAGGGTTTGTTGTTGGACTATTTAGTAGACGGGTAATGTGAAGTTTGCAAAAAATCGGTCGAGTGGTTATTCATTTACCACACGTAGCGAAGCACGTTCCGGGCCGCAAGTTTTATATAGTTACAAAAAATTAAGCAATATCTGACTGTAGATTCACTAACAGGTTGCAGGTACGACATGAAAGTGTCACATGGATTATAAATGTTTCGTTGAGCTGGATTCGAATAGGCCCAGAGCGCAATATCTCCACCACCAAATAAGGTAGGTAACTCGAGTCTCGCCTCTGGTGTTACAAGCTTTCAATAAGTGACAGTAAGCGATTAAAGCGGCCATTTACAGTTCTTTAGAAAAACAAACAAACAAATGCGTAATCGATTCATTGAGATAAAGGAACAACATAATTACACTGACGCCGGATACTTAATGGAGCAAGACAACTCTAAATACATCGTCTATTTTTAACTAAACTGCACATCCAGTTACGCAGTTGCAGTATTTCTGTAGTCTGTATTTATATACGTTTTGGCTCGTTCTACGGCCGATGGCCCCAATCTACTAAGCTGAACCGCACACAGCACCCAACCTTGTGGTTTTAAGAATAACGTTCAAATTTAAATGCGCAACTGCAGTTTAAAGTTCAAGCGCTCCTGATTGTGGGACTGACGTGCAATTAGTCACCTAATGCAATCCCTAATGTTATGAAAGCCGTGATGAGCCATCTTTAGCCTAATTTGCGTTTTGGTGCAAGTAAATAAGGTTTAGTTTGGTAGTGGCTGGGAATCTAATCGTGGGCAGCTACGTTGCTGTTTTAGCTGTAGCATTGAATTTGCTGACTTAACTGCTGAGATACCACGACAGTAAAACATCCTTAAAGCAAGTACAAGCCTTCTCAAAGGGCGTTGAATGCATATGCGACCGTTCGAACTTGTCTTCGTCGTTGTCCTTGATCGAGAGGCAGCGATGATCGAGTCACCGAGGATCGGGCTGAGTGGAGAGCCCTAGGAGATCCGGTGTCCAGCAGTGAATTGCGATAGTTGATAATGATGATGATGGCGGCGGTGATCGCTTGACATCAGGCGACAGTTTTCCCCCATTTTAGTAAATCCTGTGCTGAATTTGATAAGTGTGGTAACCCGATGTACTTTGAGTCCTTATCATAAATTACAACACACAGTCGCAGAACCGCTAGCCGAATGATGATCTATAGACATGTCGATATTGGATTTTTTTGACATGTTAATATTATAAACCCAAAATACAGCAAAACATCCAATCACAAAAGTAAAATATTCTTCTCTAAAAAGAAATATTTTCAACTAATACCTATTCATATCTGATGTTTATCAAAAAAGATGACTAGAATAATTTCAGATTTTTATTAAATATTGAAGATGAATTTTTGAAAAGGCTCTCTACGTTATAAATTAAAAAAAGATATCGTCCAGAGAATACGCATCGGTTAACAAACTCTTTACAGAGCCAATTGCGATTTCGATTTGCAATTCGTGATTAAGCAATTTTACTCTGGAATACCTCCAGGAATATTTTTTAGAGAACGAAAATAATTTTCAACCAGAGTTATTTATTCGTATGTTCGATTTGTAAAGTAGGTACCAGCTTTTTTCGGATTTGTATGAATAGTCCAGGAATTTTAGATTTTTACTGCGGAATAATTCCTAGTGAGCTGAATTTTTGTATACACCTTTATTATGATATTGTAATGATGATGTGAAAAATCGACATTGATATCGTGCCGGCTAAAAAAGTTATAGGGGTTCAAACGTGACGAAAATCAGTTTTTCGCAAATATCTCGCGATCTATTGCTCAGAGGTCAGTAATGGTTTCATAAAAGTTGTTTGTCGTAAAATTGTCTACAAAAAAGGTCTCTTGCATTTTTCTGTACAATTAACCGTTTTTGAAATAGAGACTAGAACGCACTCACATATGGTATTGTATACCGTACGGCGCATACCAATGCTTAAACCCTATTGTTTGTTTTTTTCCCTTTTTTGTTTGTGTGTTTTTTGTTAGTATAATGATCTACATATAGAAATATAAAGGACTTGTAATACTAGCACAGTCAGGAAAATAGGAATATCAACTATAAAAAACTAAGTGGCAATTTTTTTTGTCACTTTATAACTCAAGAACGGGCTCATCGATCCAAACCAAATTTTCAGGGTTTGTACAAACTACTTAGTAGATGGTTTATGTGAAGTTTGAACAAAATCAGTCGTTCAATTTATACGTAGCAAAGCACGTACCGGGCCGCTAGTAATGATATAGATATGCAATGTGAATTTTAGCCAGTTTGATCCACGATCTGCGAAAAAAATCCTAGTGGCCTGAATTTTTGTATACGCCTTTATTATGATATTGTGATGAAAATGTGAAAAATCGACATTGATATCGTGCCGGCTTAAAAAGTTATAGGGGTCCAAACGTCACTGGACATAGCATATCTATATCATTACTAGCGGCCCGGTACGTGCTTCGCTACGAATAAAGTGAACGACCGATTTTGTTCAAACTTCACATAAACCATCTACTAAGTAGTTTGTACAAACCCTGAAAATTTGGTTTGGATCGATGAGCCCGTTCTTGAGTTATAAAGTGACAAAAAAAATTGCCACTTAGTTTTTTATAGTTGATATTCCTATTTTCCTGACTGTGCTAGTATTACAAGTCCTTTATATTTCTATATGTAGATCATTATACTTACAAAAAACACACAAACAAAAAAGGGAAAAAAAAACAAACAATAAGGTTTAAGCATTGGTATGCGCCGTACGGTATACAATACCATATGTGAGTGCGTTCTAGTCTCTATTTTAAAAACGGTTAATTCTACAGAAAAATGCAAGAGACCTTTTTTGTAGACAATTTTACGACGAACAACTTTTATGAAGCCATTATTGACCTCTGAGCAATAGATCGCGAGATATTTGCGAAAAACTGATTTTCGTGACGTTTGGACCCCTATAACTTTTTTAGCCGGCACGATATCAATGTCGATTTTTCACATCATCATTACAATATCATAATAAAGGTGTATACAAAAATTCAGCTCACTAGGAATTATTCCGCAGATCGTGGATCAAAATTGCTAAAATTATTGCTATTGACGACCTGCTTGGTGTAATGGTCAAGATGTTGCCTATTACGCAAGAGGTCGCGGGTTCGATCCCCGCACAGGACAAACATTTGTGTGCATGAACATGTCTGTTTGTCCTGGTCTGGGTGTTATATGTATCTATTTAAGTATATTTGTAATACCACTGTTGATTCTGATGTCTGTAACACAAGTGCTTAAGCTACTTAACACAGGGTCAGATCAATGTATGTGATGTTGTGAAAATATTTACTGGACTAGAAGTAATAAAGCTCGCCTATATTACTAAATATACCAGTTTCAATGAGTTAATTTTCAAAGTGACAATTAGGTGAGAATTTTTCTGTTTCTCACTTTGGTCTAGGTACTTGGTTACAGAAGACAGAAAAACCTGTATCAGGAAGGGGTATTTCTGTACTTAAAAACCGCATAACAGCAATAATCCATAAACTTAAATATAAAGCTAAAGAGGTTGTTCGTTTGTTTGAACCTGCTAATCTCAGGAACTACTGGTCCGATTTGATAAAATATTTTTGTGTGAATGTAACACCATTTTTTCAGTTTTACTGTTTTATCACTTGGTGCAGTATAGGACCGGCTGTGATCTTAGGTCGAGAGGGATAGTCATGAATGGAGGGGTCGTTATAGTATTGTTTGTCTCTAATTTTATGCTATGTTTGTTTTCCTGGATTGAGAGGTCGTCACTTGAATGAAGTAATATTCTAATTTTTACCTGATTTGTTGGCGAGAGGGTTAACAATTTATCATTCCACAACCATTGGTTCATTCCTTTGACGCTGTTAAAACTGTTTTAGCGGTTTATATTAGTAAATTCGTGAATTTTGTAACACTTTTCTGTTGTCGAAATAAACAAAACCTTGTCAAATAAGAACGGTGTCAGTTTGACAGCGACACCTGACATTTGACATTTACGTGCGCTGCGTTTTATTTTTACAGTCGTAGGCGCTAATTGTTTTTAGTCTGTTAAAATGTATAATGTTTAATATCTAATTTTGCTAAGCTAGGGTTTGCCGGAATGAATTGATTTTCCGAAGTCTTCCAAATTAATTATTCTAAAGTATGTTTAGTAGATTGTGTCTATGGTTGAGCGCGATGGTTACGAATCCTTGGTCAGTGTGCTTTGGTTTTTTTTTCTCTCGTTTGTCTATGGGTGTGTGAGCGATTGACAAGTCTTTTTCATGGAGATCAGAAAAGTGGAGGAGTAATCCTGGGCTGTCTCCCTGAGGAGCCTTTTTATATCCACCAAATGCGGTGAAGTTTCGTTCCGCGTCTTCCGAGATGCATTGTGCACCGTACGCCCAATAAAATGGTGAGTATTTCAAGCCGTTGATGTGTAAATGTTCCTCGAGGATGTATCAGCCATAGTCACGTGCTTGTAATTTTTGTCTTATTGTTTTAGATCATTTGATTTACCTGTGCTCCGGCCAAAGAGTCTCTTTGTGAGCTGCAAATCCCAGTGTTCTGGTAAGAATATTAATGAAAATTTTATTGTTCGGCATAGCCAAATATGTCACGTTGTGAAGTGCTTAGAATGTCGACTTAATTTGATCATTGTGGTGATTGCAGGGCTCCATAGACCGGCTAAAAAGCCTTTTGGGTGTGAATGTCGGCAGCTCGGTGTGCCGTAGACGTGGCGTGGACACGTGGTACCTCCCGCCTGTCAAAATGTCGACGGTGAGCTGATCCCAGAACCGATTTTGCATTGGCTCGGAGTCAAGGTACTGATGGCAATGGATTTAATCATTTAGGGCCGTATTTATTTCAATTTAACAAGTGTTCAACTTCCCTGTATTGACTTCTCGGTCGAGGCCGATGGAGGAAGCGCAGTGACTTTATCTCAACTTAACTTTGATAACTGAACAAAAATTTCAAATAGTGTTTGTTATTAGTGAATAGTTAGTAGTGATTTTCAAATAGTTTTTATTAGACATGATTTGTGGGGTGTGCATGCGTACTGACTTGGCTGACTCTCTATGTTGAGCGGTGGGCTGACCTTCAGGGCTGGTGGTTTGAGTAGGTGGTATCAGACTTTCCCAACACGGTCCTCCCATCGGTACTGAATGTACAGCTGACCGCCCAATATAGTTGGTCAGATGCCACCCCACCATAACGGGCATGCTTAAGCTAATCCCGATTTACTGATAAGGTGTAGTACCATGTGTGATAAGGTGTAGTTCGCCGGACGAATGTTAATTACTGTCTCGGTATCATGTAATTTTTTTTTACTGTATGTAACTGCTCCTGTTTTTTTCAACTGAATCTAATGTGTATCGAAATACTTAGTATTAAACCAGTCTACTTTTAAATGAAATTTTGTTTGATTTACTATTCTCCACTTGCTACGGTTCATGGATCATTCATTTATTTTTACTTCGAATTTAACTTTTTCCCTCTAGCAGGATTTAATATATTTTTTTTTTTTTTTTTTTTTTTGGTACGGAGTCACCTATTGTTACTCCGTCCCCTTTCAAGGCGCCCAACATTTTATTAAAGAGGATTGATCCAGGAACGACTAGGCCACCGAACCCGAGACCCTCTCATGCTCAGCCGCCGGATTTTTCCCTGTGGGACGAAACGATTCTTATTCGAATCGTTGCGCACCCCCACGGGAAAAATTGATATTACAGTGGCGTACCCAACGTGTGGCCTAGAAAGTGAGTTTAGTACTTCAACATAGTGTTTTAAATGTGATAATATGATAATATAATTATAATTGTTATTTTTATGGAATTGTGAATTTTTTATATAGTACAATTTTTTTTAATATTTTGTTTGACATGTCGGAACTTAATTATAACATAAATGACTTGCTTACGGACGAACTTGAACACGAGTTAGCTAACATTTCATGTAATCTAGGTTCTTTGAATTTAATATTTAGCGGTGATACTTGTGTTCGGGCGTTAATATCGAGGTTGGAGGAGTTGTGTGCCGCATCCTATATACAGATAATGGTCCCCAATTCACTTCTAAGGAATTTAGGGATTTATTGAAGGGAGCTGGTGTACCTCATATCTTATACAATCCTCGTTACCATTCTCCATGTAACCAAACCGAAGTGTTAATCGGGATATTGTTCGAGCCATTGCTTCTTATGTGCGTTCTGATCATCGATTATTATTATGGGATCAGAACATTCAAGAATTCCAATGTGCTCTCAATTCGTCTGTTCACGACGGGACTAAGTTCACTCCATTGTTTCTTAAATCATGGTAGGGAGATGGTTATCGATGGAGCTGTCTTTGATTCGGATCAGCCTTTGATATATTTAATGTTTAGCATGAGTTTTGTTTGTTTCCATTTAATTTGTTGTCGCCTTACCATTATGGTCGAGGATCGACGGTATTTTTAGTAATTAAGGTTTCTGTTGTGTGTCCAATCCGTAGGCCTTGTAGCATTCGCATATTTCGCGATTGATGCCAAGGATCTGGACATAATTTTAGTAATGTTATTAGTGTTTAATCTGGGTTTGTGTGAACCACAACTAAATTAAGGATTTAAACATTTAGTTTTTTTTGTATCAGGTAAGTCCGTTGTGTATCTTACCTTGTACTCCTTATAGTGTCTGAGGTATGTTGGATTTTCTAATCCATACACTGTGTTTTTGTGAAGTCCCTGTTGTCATACTTCATTTTTGCGTGTAATTTACCCCGATTCGTGGTGTGGTAAATTACACTATGGTCTTGGTTTATCCAGCCATTGGCCTGAGATAAGTTGGATGTTCCACTTCTCACTTTGTGTAACCGATAGTGTTTGTCACTGGTTACGGGTTTGAACCTGGTGTAGTTCTGTCTGTATCAGCGAGCTCTCCGAATGGTTCTACCTGACTTTCTAATAACTTTTAAGTTATTAGGTTTCCCTTCTATGATTCAAACTCTTATTGAATGAGTTAGGTGTCTGGAGGTGTTGTTTTTGTATTGTTCAAATGTTTGTATTGTTGTTAAGATGTGGTAGTGTTACCTTTTGTCGTTTCTCTCGACGAAAAATTTTATTCAAAATTTCAATAAAATTTTCATTTTGAATAAAATTTTTCTTTCCCAACTAAGGCGGTACTGTAACACCATTTTTTCAGTTTTACTGTTTTATCACTTGGTGCAGTATAGGACCGGCTGTGATCTTAGGTCGAGAGGGATAGTCATGAATGGAGGGGTCGTTATAGTATTGTTTGTCTCTAATTTTATGCTATGTTTGTTTTCCTGGATTGAGAGGTCGTCACTTGAATGAAGTAATATTCTAATTTTTACCTGATTTGTTGGCGAGAGGGTTAACAATTTATCATTCCACAACCATTGGTTCATTCCTTTGACGCTGTTAAAACTGTTTTAGCGGTTTATATTAGTAAATTCGTGAATTTTGTAACACTTTTCTGTTGTCGAAATAAACAAAACCTTGTCAAATAAGAACGGTGTCAGTTTGACAGCGACACCTGACATTTGACATTTACGTGCGCTGCGTTTTATTTTTACAGTCGTAGGCGCTAATTGTTTTTAGTCTGTTAAAATGTATAATGTTTAATATCTAATTTTGCTAAGCTAGGGTTTGCCGGAATGAATTGATTTTCCGAAGTCTTCCAAATTAATTATTCTAAAGTATGTTTAGTAGATTGTGTCTATGGTTGAGCGCGATGGTTACGAATCCTTGGTCAGTGTGCTTTGGTTTTTTTTTCTCTCGTTTGTCTATGGGTGTGTGAGCGATTGACAAGTCTTTTTCATGGAGATCAGAAAAGTGGAGGAGTAATTTATTTATTTATTTATTTATTTATTTTAAGGACTACCAACATAAGATACAGCGAAATAAATATGGAAATACAGTGGAATAGTTTTTTGGCTGACTGCTCTTACAATTATAGGTAGCCACAGCGTGCGACTATTACAGTAACATCAACAAAAAAAATATATAGAATTCAATCAAGACAAAATACAATAATGAAACAATATTAACTTAATTAAATAATTAAATTACATTTGAATAGAGCTGAGGCACGTCACACTCTCTTAAATATTTTATGAAACAGCGTCTACTATTAAAATTAATATCTAAGGCGGGTATTTGCTTAGTCAAGTAGTTGTACAGTCGAGACAGGCGGTTAACAGGCGAGTTGCGTCCCAAGCGTGTTCTACAAAATCTATTTCTAAATAACCCACAGGGGTAGCGAGGCATTCTTGTGGGAATATTTATATCAAATTTTGCAAGTAAAGAAGGGCTATCAACGACATGGTTCAACAGCTTATGCAGGTAAGACATGTCTAAATGGATGCGTCTTTCAAAGAGTGGCAAGAGCCGGAAATATTTAGTTTTATCTGCATAAGTACTTAGCGTTTCGGGGATGTGAAAGCGATAGGACAAACTACGGATTAATTTCTTCTGCAATCCTGGGCTGTCTCCCTGAGGAGCCTTTTTATATCCACCAAATGCGGTGAAGTTTCGTTCCGCGTCTTCCGAGATGCATTGTGCACCGTACGCCCAATAAAATGGTGAGTATTTCCGCCGTTGATGTGTAAATGTTCCTCGAGGATGTATCAGCCATAGTCACGTGCTTGTAATTTTTGTCTTATTGTTTTAGATCATTTGATTTACCTGTGCTCCGGCCAAAGAGTCTCTTTGTGAGCTGCAAATCCCAGTGTTCTGGTAAGAATATTAATGAAAATTTTATTGTTCGGCATAGCCAAATATGTCACGTTGTGAAGTGCTTAGAATGTCGACTTAATTTGATCATTGTGGTGATTGCAGGGCTCCATAGACCGGCTAAAAAGCCTTTTGGGTGTGAATGTCGGCAGCTCGGTGTGCCGTAGACGTGGCGTGGACACGTGGTACCTCCCGCCTGTCAAAATGTCGACGGTGAGCTGATCCCAGAACCGATTTTGCATTGGCTCGGAGTCAAGGTACTGATGGCAATGGATTTAATCATTTAGGGCCGTATTTATTTCAATTTAACAAGTGTTCAACTTCCCCGTATTGACTTCTCGGTCGAGGCCGATGGAGGAAGCGCAGTGACTTTATCTCAACTTAACTTTGATAACTGAACAAAAATTTCAAATAGTGTTTGTTATTAGTGAATAGTTAGTAGTGATTTTCAAATAGTTTTTATTAGACATGATTTGTGGGGTGTGCATGCGTACTGACTTGGCTGACTCTCTATGTTGAGCGTTGGGCTGACCTTCAGGGCTGGTGGTTTGAGTAGGTGGTATCAGACTTTCCCAACACGGTCCTCCCATCGGTACTGAATGTACAGCTGACCGCCCAATATAGTTGGTCAGATGCCACCCCACCATAACGGGCATGCTTAAGCTAATCCCGATTTACTGATAAGGTGTAGTACCATGTGTGATAAGGTGTAGTTCGCCGGACGAATGTTAATTACTGTCTCGGTATCATGTAATTTTTTTTTACTGTATGTAACTGCTCCTGTTTTTTCAACTGAATCTAATGTGTATCGAAATACTTAGTATTAAACCAGTCTACTTTTAAATGAAATTTTGTTTGATTTACTATTCTCCACTTGCTACGGTTCATGGATCATTCATTTATTTTTACTTCGAATTTAACTTTTTCCCTCTAGCAGGATTTAATATATTTTTTTTTTTTTTTTTTTTTTTGGTACGGAGTCACCTATTGTTACTCCGTCCCCTTTCAAGGCGCCCAACATTTTATTAAAGAGGATTGATCCAGGAACGACTAGGCCACCGAACCCGAGACCCTCTCATGCTCAGCCGCCGGATTTTTCCCTGTGGGACGAAGTGATTCTTATTCAGATCGTTGCGCACCCCCACGGGAAAAATTGATATTACATAGTCTACTTGACGAGGTAGTCTTTAGGCTTTAGTATAACCGAAATCAAGCGGGCGGAGTCGCGGGCGGCCGCTTGTAATAATAATAAATAGTTTTATCAATGTATTTTCATTATAATATGTAAAACCTCAACAATATACAAATACTTGCAATTAAAAAATTGGCCAAGTGCGTGTCGGACTCCCGCACTGAGGGTTCCGTACAAATTCTATTTTTCACGTATTAAAAAAACTACTGAATAGATTTCGTTCGAACCAATTTTCGTTGGTAGTTTTTATGGTAATGTACATTATATAATTATTTCAGTTTTATCATCCTCTTATTTTAGAAGTTAGAGGGGGGGGACACACTTTTTTCCACTTTGGAAGAGTCTGTCACGCAAAGTATTCACTTTAGATAAAAGTGATATTAGAAACCTTAATATAATTTCTAAAGACCTATCCATAGATACCCCACACGTATATGTTCAATGAAAAAAAATATTTCGAGTTTCAGTTCTCACTATGGGGACCCCCCACTTTTTTTATTTTTTTTCTATTTTCGTGTGAAAACCTTGTTGCGGTTCACAGAATACATCCACTCACTAAGTTTCAACAGTATAGTACTTATACTTTCGGAACAAAGTGGCTGTGACAGACTGGCGGACAGACAGACAGACAGACAGACAGACAGACAGACATGACGAATCTATAAGGGTTCCGTTTTTTTGCCATTTTGGCTACGGAACCCTAAAAACGGCCGTCACCGCAATATAAGATGTCAAATCAATTACATGAAATACAAACGCAATGAGATATGTCTAGACATACATATTAATTCGTTTCGACAAAAAACATGTTCAAATGTCGAGCCAGATGTTTGATAAATAGCTCGTTTTACCATTGTACTCGCAAATACTTTCTTGTGAAGATTTCTGCTGTCAGACCTTATTATTCCCATTCATTCAAAATCTGTGAAGATTTTCGTTGAGTATTTATTGTTTTTATCGCCCTTTTTTTCTTTAATGACTTTTGTTTCTAGTTCTCTTGCAATGCTTGGAAATAAATATTTCAATTAATCAGTAATAATACCAAACTTTGCTTACGACGAGGTATAATGTCACAATTATACTGCGGCGTCAGCAATGTTCGTGCTAAATATTTGTACTCGTTTACTATAATCCATTTCATGATAATGATGATAATCCATAGATGATCCCGGTGTTAGTTGACCGTTCAATGGAAAATCGAATTCTAAAGAATTAAGAACCGTATGAAAATAAAAATAAAAATAAAAATAATATAGACAGCTCATGCATCTTATGGCCTTCATCACATAAATTTGTGTAGCTGCCGGGATTCAAATCCGCGACGCTCGGTTTTGTTGACTCTTATAACTGGACCAATGGAACGTAATTGGCATTGAAAGTTCCAAAACAAATAATCTTCTTTTTATCCCAAAATAATAATAGTGAATCCTAATCAACTACCACCGAAACACACGTAATTGAAAATCTATTTATACGTAGTTTAGGGATAATTATCTTCCTGAGCCGCTTAAGTCCTTTGACCGCATAGTATGCGGAAGCCGGGAGAGCCAAAAAGTGTTCCCTATTCATCGCTTCAAAGGGGGGGGGGGGGGGGGGGGAGGCTTCCAAGTGGACAGCAGCGAGACAAAGGCATTAGTAAAGCGACAATAAGGGGTACCGCCTTAATAATAAAATCCTTTTCGCCGTCTCTTCCCGGCCTACTTAGAGATATAGAGCGCAGGACAAGTGTTGATCGTGATATTAAATAATGAACAACATCTTTTTATGAAGTTTTTGCCTTTTGTCTTGGATTTATTTTATACAATACTTTGTGTTTGATACTAAAGGTTGACTGGTACAGAATGCCATAAGGCAATAAAACAGGCTTTCGCACAAAAACGCTACTTTGAAGCACTACATTACTATTATTAAAATCATTTGATCCTAAATAATTTATTAATGTCAGTTTATGATATATTCTCTATCAGTTTGTAACTTAGGTCAAAAAAATAGTTGTAAGTAGCTATAATAGGTAAAATAGCGATGCAAGAGTAGATAATTCTGTTGTCTTGTTGCCCATTACACTATTATTCAAATATTATTTTTCTGAAAGTATCTTACTGGCTAAGTCGCAGTATACTTTAAGGGTATAATTTGTTGAAACAAAGTGGAGACATCTGAAAAGTATTGTCTCGACAGGGAATGATTCTCAAGGCCATGCCTTGAGTAAATTGAATACTTTACCGAGTGTTTTGTATGTCAAGCGGTTTGAGTTGTGGTTCCAAGAACACCTTTATTTTTAGAATAATCTATAATCTAAGATAGCATAGAAGTTGCGAGTCATACCCAACACAAGTGTCTTAGACAACTTACTGGGTAGTCCCGGCCAGTAACGATGGTTATAGAAATAAATATGATTTTTATTTTTTTTGAAGAGAATGAGAAGGTTACTTATAAGGCTTGAAAATGTCTTACGTACATAGATGAAAAATGTTGTTGAGGAACAAACCTAGTCTTATTTATCTGGATTTTTCTGTAAAGGGAGGCTAAGGGCACTCGCTCCGTAGTGTTTTTCTGTAGGGCGAAGATTGACATTTTGCTAATAAGAAATTAAGAAATATACAAAGTTTTTCTCGGCTAAGGATTATGTGCGAATCCCTCGCGTGTTAAGCAATCCTAGCAAATTCTAAGCTTTTATAAATTATATTGAATTTAAAAATGACTCGCTTACTGCATCTGACACAAAATAAACTTATATAGGCACTTTGTTGGTACGTGTATAAATACGTCACATAGCAATAAGGGTGAGACTCCACCAAAGCGGAGATGTGCGAGGGGAGCGGAGATGTGTTGTAACCAGCCAATCGAATTTTGGCCTTATCAAGTGCCCAATTTTAGAATTGAAATCGTATTTGGCTACTCACCACGTCAGATCTCCGCTTCGCTCGTACTTCTCCGCTGTGGTGGAGTCTCACCCTTATGAACGCTAGTAAAACATTTTTCTAGTTCTTTTAGTATTTGCTTCTAGCTCATTTTGTTTTGTATACGTCGGATGTAATAATGTGAGATGTATTGAAGTGATCTTTCTTTGATATAAGAAAGGATGTTATTTACTTTTTGTATAAAACATTGCCTTAGTAGAACATGAATATAACATGCATCTTACCATTTATTTATATGTAAAGATGTACAAAATAGATATTAAAAATCAAATTTAAAGCTAGATTGAAACTCTTAACTATGCACATACAACAAAAAATACTTACTAGGTGGAGAGAGGCATATTCACCCACAGAAATAAATATGACGTTAAGTAATAAACGATAAAAGATACATGAAAGACTCTATAAGATTTGATAAATGGCTCCTTCAGTGATTCGTCCCACCACAAGTTCGTCCCAGATAGACATAACACTGAATTCAAAAAATAATTATTTTTCGTTCTGCGATTCGTCCCAATGAATTTATTCTTATAATATTATGAGATTTAGAATATGCTGCCTCTGTGGTGGTATGCTTTAATTCACAAAATGTATTTGGTAGTATTTTTGTGATATCACATTTATTTATATTATCAGAAATAATAACTTAAATTTTTATTTTCTTTTGTTTTCAGGTAAGCATATGCAGCTGTTCTTACATTGAAATCGTCTTGTCGTATTCGGTAAGACTTGGAATTCATGTAATTTAAGTGAGTAAGTGCATTGCTTTAACATAGACCAAGTTTGGCGGGTGGCTCGTTACTCAAGGGCTTAGGTACTGATGCCCGTGGCCATCCAACACAACAGGGCAATAAGGAGGCACCATATTATGGTAAGAGAGTAATCCCAGGATGTCCCAGGAGAAGTACATTATATATTATTTATTGCAATATTCACAGGCCGTCCTTCGCCTATTAGAGGCCCTGGGCACATGGGTCTATAAACCTCCACTGGTTTGATAATAATCGTAGGGCCCCTTAGCCCTTGCTTTGGAGGCCCCACATCGATCGCGGAGCCCTAGGCATGTTCCGAATGTGCCCAGTGGGAAAGAGGGGTCTCAGTATTTACTTGAAGTCATAAAATGTTTGTGTCAGTAAAAAAAGGCGCTCGTACAGGTATACAGTTCATCTAGAAATTAATATAGCGTTAACACTCTTTCAATAATTGTTAGCATAGATTTAAATCCATGACTAATTCTAAAAATGCAATGCTAGGAATATCAGTGTTAAAATTATTTTTATATTTCCATATTGACTGATGATGATGATGATGTGTATTATCCGGTAATTTACAAAATATATTACAACAGATACAAGGGCAAAAGCGGTTTATGCGTTGTTATTCTGTTATGACCATAAAATCCGTGTAATCATACTTATGTGATAACCCAACCGTGATAAGCAAGCATGGTAATAAATTTAACCTTGAAGGCAATGTTATAATTATGGCGGCCTAAGCTCTGAAATGGGACATTAATGGCCTGGTACTTAATAATTATATTTGAACCCAAATTACCAAGATGAGCAGCGATAATGGTAACGTATTAATTACATTTGTATCAAATTGATACATTAGGTACTTTGATCGAACTGCCTCCGTGGTGTATTGGTTAGAGGCTGTGCTCAAAACCTCGGAGGTCCTGGGTTCGAATCCCGCGGAGAAATATTTTCACTTTTTGCTGGCTTACCCAGGTTAAGGCATTGCATGCTTGAATCACCTGATAGTTTGATAATAGTAATGATTCTGTGCTTTGGAATGCATATTAAGCCTGATGATAAAGCCTAAAGCCACATGACAGGGAATAAAGACATGAAAAAAAAAAGTTTTTGATATAGGAATGAAACCGAGAAGAAAATTAATTTGGATTTCCGTCCCCTTGTGACATTTAAGCGGGACAAATATTGGTAACAATTATGCCTCAGCGTCGTCGTACAAACACCAGCGACTTTTTAGATAAAATCTCTTGTTTGTTTTAACCGTACTTTATTTGAGGTCTTACCAAATTGTTTTTGCCGCCCTATGTCGTAAGAGTAAACAATTTTTGCGGTTATGGGCTTAAGGGTTGGGGATAACGGGCGGAAGGGTTGATCCTCGTGTGTAATTATGAAGCATGTCGACAACCCAGCAATTTGTAATGTGTGCGGACAAGATTTTTTGGCGTTTTATGTTTTAAGTCGGAGGGACAGTTCGTTGGTTTAGGTCAAGCTTGAGTTTCTTCTTTAGTTCCAGAATGCAACGAAGCTCAGATTAATTTTTACCAGTTGCTTTGGACACAAATTAGTGTTATTAGCAAATATGGTAATTTAGCTAGTAAGCGTATCCTCATTAAGAATTGGTGGAAGTGATGATAACGATGTTACCATTATAAATATAATACATAAATAAATAATTTCCATGGACTAACACTGCAATTGTCTAGCCCCAAGCTAAGCTCGAAGCTAGTGGGATTCGAAGCCGCGACTCTCGGTTTTATAGTTAGGGTCTCTGACCACAAGACCAACGGGCCCGTCATGTACTTAGGTCATATGGTTAGTATAGGTCCGATATATCGATATTAATCATAATGTCTAATAAATATTTCATGAAATTAATTACTTTTAACGATTCATCATCCTTTGCGTCATCCACATGTTTTTATGTTTAACTTATACAGGTTGCACTCTAATGAACAATTGAAAATTTTCCCCGACTCATTTTGGGTAGTGTAAACAACTTAAACAAAACACTGTAGGTATATTATAATTGGAAGCTGTCAAAACTTGAATCCTGTTGAAATAAATACACTTAATTCAAAGCTAGTTCCCAAGTTTAAGATATATTGCCGAGGAAGCTACAGAGACCTGTCTTCGAGGTTTTAATTAATGCGGAATTTCTTTCAATCCAATTTATATTCCGACGCTTGTTAACCAAGGAGAGCCGCGGGCCCGAGCGAACCTTTTTAATTCGCATAAAGTACTAATTAATAACCGAGAATTATAATACTTCCGAAATTGTACCAACAGAGTTGCCAAAGTGAGGAAGGACTTATTTTTTTACCAATTTTATTTAAAGGGGTTATGAGAAATAAAATTAACTGAAACATCTACCCGTGACTTCCTTTTACTTTAGTTAAAACTTTGTTTTCTATGAGTGGCTGGTCTGGCAAAATTAATTACATTCTTCTATCTGTATACATACAGCGAATATTATTTAACATTTTAACTTTGTTAATGTGTTTAAAAATTTAACTAATATTTAACTAATGAACTTCTCGTAATAAACGTCGTTAATATTCATAACAAAATTTGCAGTCTAATTTAGTACCAACATTTACTAATTCACACGTCTTCACACACATAAGGTACGGAATCCATAGCCAATGCCTCTCGCTCATATTACTTGGGAACTTGCTCGGAGCATTCTTTCAAAGGTCCTACAGCGTCGAAGTATTTTAATTACTGAAGCATTTTCTTTCCGCGGTTCCGCATAATTTTATGAGATTTGCGGGAATGTGAGGTTGAATAAAATTTAGGGTTGGCACGACGGAATGCTGTTAATTAAAATATCTACCTACTTGTACGCCATGTATTGAAAATATGAAACCTTTTGACGGGTATTGTTGGGGTGATTTTACCAATAATTTTTAATTAGTGGGATACAATACACGCTATGAGGGAAGGAGGAAATATTAAGTTACCTTTCAATAAATGCTTGTTTTATTATATTAATACCGTAAACAGGTTTCACGTAAATCCTCTATGAAAAAAGGGATGAATAATAATTGTACATTTATGAATATAATAAACAGTGCACTTGTTTTTCCATGTTGAAAGCGCAGGCGTAATCACCTGAAACCTGGGATTATACAAGTAAAATAGGATGCTTATCAATATCTGGAAAAGTATGATATCAAAATGATTACATAAGCAAAGAAGTCGTTGAATCATGGATGATTTAATAGGAACTTATAAAATAAAATAATAAACGTTAAAACAAGTGCTTTCCTTAAGTTACTTGTTGTGAAAAGAAAAACTTGTGTTTCGGCAAAGAAAAAAAGGTATGAATATTCGGACGTACGTACAAAAGAAAACTACACAATGTATATAATGTAAAATATAATTGTACATCTTTCGACTAGATAAATCAAGCCCATCTCAAAGCCGAACATGGTTACATGAACTTGCCTTCTTTTGTTTTTCAAGACAAAAAACGCGAGCTTCCTTATTACAAATTACAAGAAGAACACCACCCACCATCCCTAGTTCCACAGATAAAACAAAACTGCGTCGTGTAAAAGTACACCACGAATGTCCTTATGTGCGAATAACATGGAGCGCAATTATGTACACAAAGATTTTTTGTGTAAGATGTAAACGACGGTTATTTACTGTACAAGATTTTAAAGAGGAGTAAGGCTAAGTAAGAGTTACACCCGAATGGACCTTACAGAAAATCAGAGTGAAGAAGCTAATGAGAAGTTGTGATATGTTCCTGTTAGTGAATGCGGTCGCCAGAGCTAAGCTGGGGAGGGTATAGGGTTTTTAAAGCAATTAATTCTAGTAAAAAAGCAATTGTTGGAGCCCATTGAGCTATGACTACTACGTATTGAGGTAACATCACGAACAAAAAATGTCTTACCCGCATCGTGGTCCATGGACCAAAAAGTTGCCTTCTAGTTTAAAAAAAGATAAAGATGGTGGTGTGTTATAAAATAGATAAAAAGACAAAAATACCACTGGATTACGCGCCCCCTTCCTCCAATTTGACGCAATTTTTTTTTTGCGATGTCCACTCTATACTTAGTAGTACCTCAATGTTGAAGCCCATCGTTTGCTTCTCCTTACATGAAAAAGCTGCTGTTACAGTTTCATTATGGTTTTTTTTGATGTCGTCTTAAAACTACGCAGACTATAATCCAAAGTTTCAGGTTGGCAACTTTTGACACTCTTCCTGCAGCCATCATCCCTAGTTCCACAGATAAAACAAAACTGCGTCGTGTTAAAGTACACCACGTTTGTCGGCGCACCAATTATAATGTCTTAACGTGCGGATAACATGGATCGCAATTATGCACACAAGGATTTTTGTGTAAGATGTAAACGGCTATTAACTGTACAAGATTTTTAAGAGAGGAAAAGCTAAGTGAAGCTTCCACTCGAATGATATTTACAGAGAATCACTATGAAGAAGCTAATGTGAAGATGTGCTATGTTCCTGTTAGAGTCCTGTTAGTCTCCAGAGTTCTGTTTTGGTATGTATCTGCGATCCTTGTGAAGTTTTGGATGCCTTGATAACTAACCTGGAATACTGCTCTCACCTTTGGGCAGGTGCACCACAGTACCAACTACTTCCATTTGACCGTATCCAACGTAGGGCAGCTCGTATTATTGGCGATTCAGCTCTGTCTACTCAACTGGACCCTTTGGCCTTGCGGCGGGACGTTGTGTCCCTTTGTATTCTGTACCGCATTTATAACGGGGAGTGTTCCGCTGAACTGTTTGAGTTACTGCTAGCAGCTGGGTTCTTACATCGAACGACACGCAATTGACTTAAATTCCATCCTCACCATCTTGATTGATGGCGGTCCTCCACTGTGCGTTTTTCCCGAAACTTTTTGCCTCGAACGACAGTTTTGTGGAACAATCTCACTGCTGCAGTATTTCCTGACTGCTACGACATCAGGACCTTCAAGAAACGAGCGTACTCTCTTTTGAAAGGCCGGCAACACATCAACGATACCTCTGGTGTTGCGGATGTCCATGGGCGGCGGTGATTGCTTACCATCAGGCGACCCGCTAGCTCGTTTGCCGCCTCTGCCAAAAAAAAAAAATAACCATTAGAAAACAAGTTTGCTGGTTTACCTCTCTTTACATAAAAAATACTGCTTTTACAGCTTCTTTATGCTTTTTCCTCGGAAATAGAGATGTCTAATGGCTTTACCTCGGCTAGGAATAAGACAATTTTTCGGTTGGCAATATTTACATTTCTTCAAGCACCGTACTCTTGTCGTGTAAGATTACACCTCGTTTGTCGGTGCACCAATTAGAATGTCCTAACGTGCGATAACATGGAGCGCAGTTATGTACACAAGGATTTTTTGTGTAAGATGTAAACGCCGGTTATTAACTCTACAAGATTTTTAAGGGGGGAAAATCTTACTCTCGATTAAGTTGCTCGTGCTATGTCGGTTGGTGGGTAAAGTCTCCAGAGCTCTGTTGCCTACCCTTAAAACTACATAAATATCCCGTGTGTAGTTTTAAGGGTAGGCAACGCATCTGTGATCCTTGTGAAGTTGTTGATGTCCATGGACACTTGGACAGTGTTGACAACTAAACATTAGAAAACGCGTTTGCCTGGTTAACCTAACTTTTACATACTGCTTAGTATTATTATTTATGTAGAAGTTCAGCTTCAGCTTCTTTTTGGAAAAAGATAATATTTCTTGTGGCTTATCCTCGGTTAGGCATAAGACTATACTCATTTGCACCGACGTTTTGTATCCCTCATTTCTTGCTCGTAAAGTTTAGCTCCCGTCGCCAAAACAAGACAAGGAGGATATGTATTCTCGTATAAAACCTATCATCTCATAAAATAATTTACGATTTTACTATACAAAGCCGCCACTTAAGTATTTTGTTTCATAAATTCGTCTTCATGAGGCATTTACCTAGGAGACCGGCATCGTAAAACCAAAGGTATAGAGTTAAGAAAATTAAGTGGCCCATAAAATGTAAGGTGAGAAAATAGCTCACAAAGCACTCGTAAAAATATTTCATACCGAAGAAAAGGGGGAAATTGGTGAATAGGCAAACTTTTTAGAGCCACTATAGCGGTTCTATCTTCATCGTTATGCTTATGGTTGAATATTTTTGGAGAGTAAGAACATAGAAAAATATTTCGCTATTAAAAGTTGATGTCTTCTGCTGAAATTAATTTCAACTTGAATTTGATAACTTACGAGTTATCAAGCACGATCTGCGGAACTATTCACTAACATCGTCCTCCTAGCGTTTATCCCGTTTCTCTGCGGTGTTCGCTTTGATCATGATTTAGGATTTGGCGAGTCTGGTTATTACAGCAAGCAACTACCATCAGACCAGATAAATTGAATCATGGTTAAACATTCAGATCTAACTGAACCAAAGCCAGAAACTATCTGAATGTGCAGGTTTCCTGTCCCTTTCCACAGCGTTTTCCCTCACCGCCGAGCTAATGGCACAAATTCACACATAGATTTTCGAAAAATCCAGAGGAGTTGGCCCGTATTCTAATCACGGACCTCACGTTTTAGCCTTTTATCACATACTAGCGGCCGCCCGCGACTCCGTACGCGTGGATTTCTTTTTTTCGAAATAAAATGTAGCTAATGTTCTGTCTCAGGGTCTAAAGATTGTCTGTACCAAATTTCATCAAAATCGGTTGCGAGGTTTAAGCGGGAAAGCGTAACAGACAGACAGACAGACAGACAGACAGACAGAGTTACTTTCGCATTTATAATATTAGTTGGGATGTACATTGAGCTGACCACGTGTTAAGTAGCTTAAGCACTTGTGTTACAGACATCAGAATCAACAGTGGTATTACAAATATACCTAAATAGAAACATATAACACTCAAACCAGGACAAAAGACATGTTCATGCACACAAATGTTTGTCCTGTGCGGGGATCGAACCCGCGACCACTTGCGTAATAGGCAACATCTTGACCATTACACCAAACAGGTCGTCAAATATGTAGTACTACCACATTATGTGTCATCATGTTCCACTAATCCTTTGAAATTGTCTGCCGTAGTTCACATCCAATCACATGCAATATCCGGTTACAATCAGCTCCATTTCATGGAACGCTTGCTTAAGTAATTGAATTGTGTATTTCACAAACAATATTAAAAGCTTAGAGCATTTTGACGTCACTTCAAGATATTTTATTGATTAGTCTCTGATTCAATGGTACAATAGATAGTTGGCTTTTGTACTTGCACGTTGGTCCCTTGATCTCTCTACGGCCGTGTCAGGTTGCTGTCCTGCCGAAATACATTTTAGATTGAGCGAATAAAAAGTACGCCTGTGCTTGAGCACGCACTTTAATAAAACGAGCTTCCTGCCGCTATTCAGTTAAGGGGTATGTTTGATTCTTCAAGCCCCGTCTTCTTATAAAACATGTATCAAACTTATAGGTATTTATTTTTAGCATTATTTTGAGGTCACGGGTAAGTCACCTCGAAACAAAAAAGTTGAAAGCTTAATTTATCAACAACACCTCGAGAGCTTCTAAAAGCTAGTAAAGTTTTAGTTTTGCATCTTATCTCCATCGGTTCTTGCAAGAATAAAGAGGCTTTGTGAGTAATAATAATAATAATAATAATAGCCTTTATTTCAGATCTCTAACTTACTCTAATGACAATACTTTAGGGCAAACATAAAACTTTCAGTAAAAATAAAAACTTATTCTAGTATTTGCTGCTTTTTTATTTTCTGCAGATCTGTTTGCCAATCGGCAAAGGCCTCCTCCAACCTTTTCCATTCAGTTCTTTCTAGGGCCACTCTGTTCCACATTACTCCTGCCACTTCTCTTATGTCGTCGTCCCACCTTTTCTGCGGTCTGCCTCTTTTCCTCTTACCTTCCCTGGGATACCACGTTGTCACCCTCTTACTCCATTTGTCGTGACCTCTTATTGTGTGACCTGCCCATCTCCATTTGAGTCTTTTAATTTTCTGTACTACATCTATAGTTCTTGTCTTATTTCTTATGACACAGTTTTTCAGTCTGTCTGACCTTTTGACACTCAGCATGCTCCTCTCGATAGCACGTTGGCAGGTTGCTAGTCTGTTAGTCATTTCTCGGGTTAAAGTCCATGATTGGCAGCCATACATAAGGACGGGTAATATGCAGGTGTTAAATAGCTTACCCTTAATGTGATTATGAAGTTGATCGTCTTTCATAGCCTCCTTTAAGCTCCAATATCTTCTCCAGCTGTTCGCAATTCTTCTATTCGCTTCCTCGCGCATAGGTTCTTTTTGGGTTATGACTTGTCCCAGATAGATGCTTTGTGAGTAAATTTTGCATATGCATGTGGGTAGTCATTTAAGAATAGGTACATAAGTAGGTATTCTTAAATGACTACACGGATGATGGAAGTTTGAATGCATGCGCGGAATATTTCAAAATAAATATACATTTTGAAATTATCTCGTACCTCGTCACACATCTTGTAAATTATATATTCTAAAATAAATTTTACTAATGTTTTGTCTTGCCATTAGGATAACATAATCATACTAGCGGCCGCCCGCGACTCCGTCCGCAAGGATTTCGGTTTCCAAAATAGCTTAAAGCCTTCCCCGTCAAGTGGACTATCCAATACAAAAATATTTTAACATTTTAGACTATCGCGTTGCATTATAACATTAATATTATTTAACGGGACTAAACTCTATAATAATTATGTAGTGTATCCCCGTTTAGTCCCGTTAAATAAATAAATGTTACAAAAATGTTTGTTCAAATCAAACAATTAGTTCCCGCGATTAGCACATTCTGTTGATTGAGCAACACACATTTTTACCACTTCAACTTCTTCATTCATCATGCATCATTGTAAAACAACAGAAATCGTTTCGTCGAGCCATTCAAAGAGCTTTCAACGGACAAAAATAAAACTATGCAATTAGAGCCACGAATCTGTTCGCTCCGAAATGAAATGAAAATTTAAAATGAAGATTGTTTGGCTGCCACTGCTCAAACATTTCCCCATTGCTTTCAATTTCCGACGCTTCTCCAGACGAGATTCGAACCCGCACTAACGAGAACGGCATTCACTTCCACTCTTTGAGCGTAAACAAGCGCTTTTGCTTTTTTGAAATCCGGTTTCAACAGATTTCAACTGGGATATTACGTAAACAACAACAGTTTAAGTACTTTTTTATGAATTTCGTCGAGCGTTTCATTGTAAGAGTGAAAATATGATTTATTTTCGTCCATTGCGTTTGGTTTTTCCCTAGTAACACTTATTTTTTTGTGTTCGTATGTATGTAGTATTTACTAACCATTTCTTAGCGGAACTATTAAGCTATGAAATACATAAAATATATTAAGTATGCTTTCCCAGCATACGTGTTTCCTCCATCTTATAATCTGGAAACCTTCCGAAGTATCTTGCAGGCCAGTATTGTGATGCCAACGGATAGGGTACCACATCATAACGCATAAATTCTTATGATAATCTGGGCTTTTCTTTTGCTAACCAGCATCAAGTTTCAATAATGTAGTTCTTATCGTTCCAAAAAAGTGCCTGTGACATACTGGCGGACAGACAGACATGACGAATCGACATGGTTCCGTTTTTGCTTATGGGCTTTGGAACCCTTAAAACGGATAAAATATATCTTTAGATCTTTGTGCCCTGTTCTCAGTTTATCATGGGTCAGCGCAATACCTATCATTCGTCATCGAGTCATTCACATAACACCATAAAAAAGTAATTTGTGCTGTCTGGTATTATAATTGAAGTAAAAAATGCATAAACATGTGTTTTTGTAACGTGATATCT